>CAIGQQ010003609.1:1843168-1853855 GCA_903798035.1 Danio albolineatus | reverse complement strand
GTGTGTGTGTGTGTGTGTGTGTGTGTGTGTGTGTGTGTGTGTGTGTGATTGAGATGCAAAGAGAGACGTTGGCTTTAACAGAGTTAGCTTAGCAAAGCCTACAGCGAATGAAGGCCCCGTTTACACTAGTGCGTTTTAATTTTAAAACAGCGTTTTAGCATGAAAAGATCCGCCTCCACACTAGTGTTTCACCCAGCGTTTCTGAACACATCTCTGTCCACACTACTCCACCAAATACGTATATCACGTTCAAGTATAAACAGGAAGCATGTGTCTCGCTCGGCATTCTAAATAGGGCTTACGCCGCTTGAAACGTGAGCGATTAGCGAGTGCTGGAACAGTAGCTTGCCTCTTGCGAATATATGCAGCGGTTGTAGTAAAAAAGGCAGAGTTTATCTGTACAATAGCGCCTAAAACGGACAATAGTGCAAACAGCGCTCCCATTTCTGTGTCCATGTTGTTGTTTACAGTGAAGGCTGGTCTGCTGGTGGCGTTATAGTCATGTGATAGGGGCTTGATGAATAAGGGAAGGTTACGCAATCACCCAAACGCCCCAATCGAGTAGCGAATCTCAGCAGCCACGCCTCCGTTTTCAGACGTCTCCGTTTCCCCCATCCACACTGAGACGGGGCAGCAGCACTTTAGAATGAACACGGCCTATTCAGCGTTTCCAAAACGCTTCGTTTTCAGGGCTCGAAAACTCCGGTGTGGACGGATGGCGTAACCGTAGCAGAACTTATGCGTTTTAAAACGAAAACACATTAGTGTAAACGGGGCCGGAGTTTGGGGACTGCAAAATGTAATGTTACACTACTTGTGTGTTATTTTTAAGTTTTATCAAAATGACCACAGAAGTGGCACTACATTTCCAAACATTTATATTACCGCTTATGTAGTTATTCTAACCATATGACAGCTTTAGTTTCAAAGGACACCTATGATGACAATCATCATTTGTAAGCTGTTTGGACAGAACTGTGTGTAGGTATAGTGTGTCCACAGTCATACTGAAGTGATATAAACACAATAAGTGTTTTTTTGTTTTGTTTTTATTTCCTGATGTTAAAATAGGATCCAAATCCCTCCCATTTTGAGGCCGATCGGAACGTGACCTAGGATTAAGTTTTCCCCACCAACCAAATTGATTGACAGCTGTGTATTAATATTAGGGCTGTAACGATACACCAAACCCGCGATTCGGTTCGTATCACGATTTTTGACCCACGATTCGATTCGTATCACGATTTTTTTTCGTGAGGGGTGGGAAACTTTTTTTTTTTTAAACAATATTTTTCATTAAATAACATTTGAAAAATCTTTATAAACTGAACACCAAAGAACAAGATTAACCATGCAAATTATCTATAAATAGCCAAATATAAAATAAATAAATAGCCAAAGCTATAACACTTCTGTTTTTTTGTAACAAAATACTGTTGAAAAACAAACAGAACTAAACTCTATTGTGGAGATGATTCGAGCATGTATAGTGTCTTTCAATACTTTTTTCTTTTCTTTCGGAGACCTCGTAATCACACCCGACAGCTATAATTAATTGTCCGGATGTACATATTTCTCCAAAACAGCTATTCTACGAGCCTACAAACGTATCCGTGGTGAGCTGCAACAGCCCAATTCCACCACAGTCGAGTATTTTTCACTTACAACAGATGTGGTCGAGTACAAAAATGACACTTTACATGTCGCTAACTTTCCATTTCATTGACACGGAATGGACACTGGCGTCAAAATGCCTCCAAACTGAATCTAGCTGTGCCCAACACAATTGAGAAGATGGAGAAAGCCCGCACGGACCGTGCCCTTTCTGCTGTGAACTATTAAATTCTTATTTTCCCCGGAGCGGAACAAATTTTCACCGCACGGTTGGACAGGCACAAACAAAAATATAATTCATACATTTTTCTTGGACAAAATATCTTTTTGAAACGAATTTCGTTAGGTATAATTTGTTTCTTAATTTTGATGTAGTTTTGGTTGGTCAGTTAATTACTAGATAAAAAAGAATAATGAATAACCTTCGCGGTGATGCGCTTCAAAACAAGCGCGCTTTATGCTTCAGCGCCAAAAGTTGCCGTGAGATTGTGTTGGTTTAAAGTTAAATATTCATAGTTTCAGAGAAGCCCGTATTAAAGTCGGGACATCTGGTGAACGCCCATCCCTCTCTGTGCAGCCAGATTAACAGTGTGAGCAAAGCATCTTATATGCGGCCGCTTCGACAGCATTGGCAATGTTTCGTTGTCTGTTGTCACGGGAACTTTTAATATGCTGATCTTCCAATCTATCACAGCCTCTTTACGTATTCTGTACTTTACGTATCATCTGTATGTTGGTTGTATTGCCGGTCACTTAAAGCACTTACGGCATATTGTGTGGGTCTTGTCGATCACGCCATCCTTTATCTCCACTGGGTAGCCGAAATGTTGCTACTGCTGACTTATATGAAGAGGGAGGGTCCGCAATCTTGCCATGTTTCCTCACGTTCTTCTTCAACTAGCTCAACTTTTGTAGGAAGGCGTTACATGATTGAAAAGTTAGTCACGGGTGTGTCGCGATTCTTCCTTATCAAATCGCGACACAGGATCGTGGATCTTAGTGTCGCGATTTCGGTTTCATATCGCGTATCGTTACAGCCCTAATTAATATGTCTCCGTAGTAACGTTTATAATCATATCAACAAGACAGGACGTGTGCAAAGTAACTGGGATTAAAAGATCTGTTCAGCGCTCTGTGATCATCAATCATCGTCAAATCTAATCAAGAGTTTCACAAGTTTAACACGTGTTTAAAACAGTGTATGTTTATAAATTACAGCGATTTACTTAAGCTTTACTTCATCACCACAGTTGGGTGTCAAGACAATTATAAAAGAAGATGCTTCAATCCCGATTTTTTGACGCTAAATCAGGTTTATTTTGAACAGTAACATAACAGATTCAGCAGTGGATATAAACGAGCATCCTGTCACATTTACGTGCAAAAACAGTACAAAGTTAAACGCATCATTGTGTGTGACTCATCGTTGCAGAAAGGCTTGAATTAACTCCACAACAAATACATCAAACAATCATTGGGACAGTTCTTACTGTAGTATTTCTCACAAACGTTACTTGAGATCTGCTTCCTTCATGTCTGTCACTGTGCTGTTTATCTGACACAGCTGATGCGGAGATTGAGGCACACTCTGACAGGCACGTGCGAACCGTGGGCGGGGAGAACTAGCATTAACGGCACAGGCCACTAAAACAGCTACAAGATACTCAGAGCTGATAATTACAAACTTCAGAAAGCTATAATCAATAATCTGATGGGTGTTTTGAGCTGAAACTTTACAGACAAATTCTGCTGACACAAAAGACTTATCTTACGTCTTGAAAAGGGGTAAAATAGGTGCCCTTTAAATAAAAAAATTAAAAATGTCCTCCAAAATGAGCTGAACCTCTTTCAGCACTAAATACAATATTCATTCGCTTTCATGACACCAAAAGAGTTGCATGTTGAATTGTAACGGCAACCATATACTAAGCACATCAAGGGACGTGCACTACTAAAATAGTATTAAATCTCCTCTGTGATGTTCTGTCCTCAGAGAGACTGGAGATGTGGGCCGCTGTCGAGCTGCTCTGGTCACACACATATTCAGGAGCCCCAAAGAGCTGCTGAAGCTGAGCGTCCCGTCAGTGGTCTACGCCATCCAGAACAACATGGCCTTCGTGGCCCTGAGCAACCTGGACGCCGCCGTCTACCAGGTGAGCCGAGCAGACATCAGTGACCACCTGAAAGAAATGCCACTGTCATCATCACACACACCTGTGCACCATATAATAATAATAATAATAATAATAATAATAATAATAATAATAATAATCAGACCCCCTGTTTTTTTTTAAAGATTTTTTTACGATTATTTTGTGTCACAAAAACACCCCGTAATCCACTCAAAACGCTATTAAAACCCATTTTCGAAACGCTTTTGTTGATTTGCACTGAGTCTCAGTTCTAGAGTTCAATTTCAGATGGTTTGTTTTATTGTCAAGATCTGAGGTGAACTATCTGCTGCTGCTTTCAGTATACGTAAATTAGTTCTAAGCGTTCTACCGGAAGACGCTGCTCGCTATGGCGCCCTCGCTGCGTAAAACACATGCTGGATAAGTTGGCGGTTCATTCCGCTGTGGCGAACCCAGATTTATAAAGGGACTAAGCTGACAAGAAAATGAATGATTGAATAAAAACTTGCCTTTTTTTGTTAAGTTATGCTGAAAAAAAGTGTGTGTGTTAAACTAGAGTTGGCTTGTTTGCACACATTTCAGATATGTGAGAAATAACTCAATTAGAATTCTAACGGGGCAAGTAAAAATCCTTTTCACTGGCTATTAGACAAAAAACCTTGGTGTTTTGTTCTGTATATGTATGAAACTTCCCTTTATAATAGCTTTAGTCTTAACTTTGACTTTGGGAAACCTGCGTAAACTCTGTATGCGTGTGTTCTTCATGTTATATACAAGCTAGTGTGCTCCAAAATAAGCATTTAGAAAACATAAACATGCCACTTCCTCATGAATGGATCAATTATTTTTGACTTCAGTTTCTTCACGCTTCAGTTCCTCATTAAATCTTTAGACCAATCAGATGCTCTCTAGTGTCTGACATGACCCTCCCCCTTCTTCTCGTTGGCTTTTGTTTATTTGTGTGTGCAGTTGTTTGTGTGTCTGGACGTGTTTTAGTGACATATCAGGACCCAAATGTGTATAGTGTCATGGGAATGACATGTATTATGATAGTGCTGGATTATGAGGACATTACTAATGTCCCTTTGTGACATATCAGGACACAAATGTGTATAATGTCATGGGAATGACATGTATTATGATAGTGGTGGATTTTGAGGACATTGCTAATGTCCCTTTGTGACGTATCAGGACACAAATGTGTATAATGTCATGGGTATGGCATTTATTATGATAGTGGTGGATTATGAGGACATTGCTAATGTCCCTTTGTGACGTATCAGGACACAAATGTGTATAATGTCATGGGTATGACATGTATTATGATAGTGGTGGATTATGAGGACATTGCTAATGTCCCTTTGTGACATATCAGGACACAAATGTGTATAATATCATGAGTATGACATGTATTATGATAGTGGTGGATTATGAGGACATTGCTAATGTCCCTTTGTGACGTATCAGGACACAAATGTGTATAATGTCATTGGTATGACATGTATTATGATAGTGGTGGATTATGAGGACTTTGCTGATGTCCCCATATCTCAAAAAGCTTATAAATCATACAAAATTATTATTTTTAGAGGTTATAAAGTAAACCTGTAAATGTAGATGGGTAGAAAATATGAGTAGGGAAATATAAAATGCAGTTTATGCATTATAAAAATAATGGAAACCTATGGAATGTCCTCACAATTCACAAAAACTAACCTGTGTGTGTGTATTTTAGGTCACGTACCAGCTGAAGATCCCGTGTACGGCGCTGTGTACGGTGCTGATGCTGAACCGCTCTCTGAGCCGCCTGCAGTGGTTCTCTGTCTTCATGCTGTGTGCGGGAGTCACGCTGGTGCAGTGGACGCCGCCACACTCCACCAAAGTACAGGTACTGTAAGGCCCAATCACTAATCTGTTTATTTATTTATTTTTTTTAAACCCCTCCAGCTTAGTTTTTAAACAGATTGTGTCTTTGTTTTAGTCTTTTAAATTCGCCCAATGCCAGTTTAGCCAATTATATTCCAGCACCCCGGGTTGCCTTGCTGAAAAACAGTGTATTTCATTCATTCAGATAGGAAGACTCTCAAAGTGTGTCTGCAACTAAATATGACATCCGGTGGACAGTAACAGACTCTGAAATGAGATGCAGATTCAGAGTTCCACATGAGATGGTTATTAATTTGCAAATGATACAAATATTACGAACGTAAACATTAGGTAAGCAGGTTACATTGTAACTTCATGTCCAAACAACACGCTATGTGACGAGATAAGTAGAGAAAAGCAATTGGGCTGTTTGCACCAGACGAAACGCGACAAAAATGTAAATACAGCCATTCAGAAGCACAGAATAGTGCACTCACTGCACTCCAGCGAAATGATAATGTTTATAATCTGATTAATACATGTTAAAACTCTTTAACATGATTAAATGTAGATGCTGAATCACTGAGGTGTGTTGGTTTGCGCTGAGTCACAATTCAAGAGTTCAATCTCAGACGGTTTATTTTATTCTCCAGATCTGAGGTGAACTATCTGCTGCTGCTTTCAGTATACGGCAATAAATGTGATGTAAAATGGCGTTCAAACTCGCATTATTACCATTTAACACTGAATAAAGCACATGAGGTGCACCTGAGCTGATCATTGTCAGTTTTCTGTTGTTCAGCTGTGTTGAAGCCGTTTCTAATTTATCAGTTTCAGCTGTTGGTTAGAACAAAAACTCCTTTTAAAATGGAGAATATTCCTTCTATCCCTTTGCTTTTATTTAGGACATGACTTAAGTCAGCCTCAGGCTCGACAGTCAGACACACTGTTGTTGGTGTCGTCAATCTGGCAACCTGTGCTTGCATGTGTTTTTAACCAGGAGTGCAATACCTAGTTCAACCACTGGGTGTCAAACTTGCATGCTGCACCTTTAAATTAAGCTGAATCAACACAATTCTTGAGGTTTTTTTTGGGACAACTTGATTGTTTTAGGTTCAACCTAATATTTTTTTTAAAAACAATTACGTTAACTCAATTTGTGTTGGAACAACGTAAAGGTATTGTGTGGAACCCTGCGTTTTTTACAGTGTATATAATTGTTTGTTTTTTTAATATCTCAAAAAATATTGTTGTTTCTTTTAAATTACATATATATTGTAAGAAATATCGTTACCGCAGCACTCAACAACACTATCAAATATATGGCATGTTTCCCCAGTATCATGCAGCCTTATTTAAATGAATATTTGTTGGAGGTTGCAGGAATTTGTGAAGTGACAACTCAACACAACGTTGTTTTTCCTGTTCTTTATAGATATGGAAATTCAGCTTTTTAGTCAGAGAAAGTCAGGGAGAAGTCTGAGAATTTGACATTTGGCTTAGAGTGGGAGTCAAGTTTGTTGAGCTCTGTGAAAGCTGTACGAGTGTAGATTTATAATGTTTGTCTGTGTTCAGGTGGAGCAGAACCCATTCCTGGGCTTCATGGCGATCGCAGTGGCGGTGCTGTGCTCGGGCTTTGCAGGTACGCTCTGTATGGTTTATTCAGTCATGTTCAGGACTCGACATTTACCTTTTTTTTTAACTAGGCACTCTGCATTTTCACGAGCCACAATCTTGTTGTTAGGAAAATACTTTTAATATGCTTCGATTTCACTTTGGCATGTTAAAAATTACATGATTTAAGTCATTTTACTTGATTTCGGTCATCTAAATCCACACAAATAATAATATGCATGCTATAATAATAATAATCATAATAATAATAATAATAACGTTTCATCAATGTTGATGTAAAAGCAAAACTCCAATTCGTCTCTCAGGGCAACTTTGATTAACTTTTTTTGATCCACTTCAAACGTCGACTACTACAAACACTACAGGGGTCTGTTCCTCGTACCTCGCTGAAATGATTTAAGATGATTTGACATCATTTCATTCATTCATTCAGGATGGCTCTCAAAGAGTGTGTCTGCAACTGAATGTGACCTCCGGTAGACAGTAGCAGACTCTGAAATGAGACGCAGATTCAGAGTTCCACATGAGGTGCTTATTAAGTAGCAAATAATATAAATATTACGAATGTAAACATTAGGTGAGCTGGTTATATTGTAACCTGTGTCTGAACAACACAATACATGATGAGATTTTAAATGATTTAAGATGATTTGACAGATCCTGGATGTTTGATAACTGATCTCTGGCTAATTTGGTTCTTCAAACAAGTCTGAATCAGATTAAGATGTCTGGATGATCTGAGATCGCTGCGTGTGAAGGACAGATCTATGCATCCTCCAAATCATGATCAGCATTGCAACGATTGGCCGACAGCACAGCAGCGTATTGACATCGTCTGATTAATATTCAATTATCCAAGTGAGCAAAATGACATGAAATTCATAGTAAGCGATTTGTTAAATATGATGCGCAACAACTTTACACATTTGTTGTGGGCTGCAGGCGTTACACGTTCATGTGTCGAGATTATTTAGCAGTTTATTTAGTTTAACATTTTAGAGTGGATTTTCTTTATTATAGAAGCCGAGGCCTATTCAGTTTTCTCAATCAGCATAAGGGCATAGCTAACGTAATTTTGCATCAAAAAAGCATTTCGATATTGTTAAAGGTGACTGCAAATTTTGGGAAGCATCAAATTATCGACATATTAGCTGTTGAAACGTGTGCATGACTGCATACATTATTATTCCTTAAAAAAAATGAAAAAAATAATTCTTGAAAATATTGGTCATGTCTATTATCATACACAAATTATACTAAAGCTGGGTCGGTACCTTAAAATAGTACACTTTTGTATCAAAAAAGTCCATATTACGAAGAACGGACCCCAGGTCATACCCATAGACTGTCAAAGATCTGGACGCAGTATCCTTGATGTCACCCATAGGTTTCTGAAGAGCGCAAAAGAGGCCACAAGTCGGCGTGGACAACCGGCGCCATTTTGTTCGCGCTTCACCGCTCTAGCTGGGGGTATCTAAATAAGAGACATAAAGACGCCTGCTAGCATTTTGCTTAGTTTGGGAGAAACGCTTAATACTTCATTACCTGCGACTCGTTTGTGTTCTGACCACACGTGCTTGGCTGTATACTATATTAATAAAGTGTTTACCCTTTTAAAAACACTGCTGTAATACATTGAGCCACTAAACATTGTATTATTATGACGTTTTTCTACAGGAGGGAAATGTGAATTACCTTCAGATACTTCAGATATAGTCTGTGTTAGTAAATACAGGGCTATTGATGAAATCCAGGCAGAACACTGTATGACAACACTTCAGACGACTGTTCTAAAGCCGACAGCTGATCAATCTGACCGATTCTGGAGCGCATTACAGCTCTAAAGAGCATTATAAATGATAAATTATTTTAAATTAAACAAATACATGTATAGATATGGTATATAAGTGTATAGTTTCATTCACCTGGGAAATGGAGGACATGTGAATGGTTTGTGAGCACAATTAAGTGCACACAGCATGCCGTATCATCTGATAATTGTAGGAAATAATTCCAAAAGGCGACTGACTGTGTAAAGCCACATAAAACAACACAAAAACACTATGTAAATGCCGAGTTCAGCGGCTAATCAGCCAGAATTAGCTGAGGTGACGTGACAGCAACCAGCAAGACCTAGCTGTCACTCAAGTGGCCACGCCCTTAATTATGCAGACTAAATATAACATAATATGAAGGAAACGGATGAGTTATAAACAAATTCACCCGCCTCACAGTTATCATGAAGGGTAATATTAGCTATATGAACTAAAATCGTTCTTTGTACAAGGCTGTAAAACCCTTTTTTTCTGCTGTAAAGTCTGATGCTTTAACAGTGGGTTCATTAGAAATGTGCTCTATTATGGAGCCAGGACTAGCGGAATATCAATGAATTGCGGCCTTCAGTTACTTCCGTATTAGCTTCCCGAGGGAGAGCTGGAGATTGCTGCTTGATGTTACCATATGATTAGAGTAACTTCTAATGAATACAATAAATGTGGTGCAGGGGTGTATGAGAGTACCTGGAGAGATGCTTTTAATATTTTTTTAAACTGTTAACTATTTATTTGATTATTTTAGATGCTTATTAACAACAACAGTAAATACCGTAGTGCTGCAGAGTATAAAAACAGTCTCTGCACTGAAGTACATCAAACGGCTAATCGCTGAGGAATATCCTCAAGATAAATGTAAACATCCTCGATTTGGAGCTCTAGCATGAACATGATGGTTTTGAATGGCTGAAAAACAGCAGAATATGGGTCTCAAGTGCCCACAATTCACCGTTTGTGATCATTTCTCTGATTTATTCTGATGATGTGTGATCCAAATCTTCGTAGCTCGAAACAGATGCAAATATAAGTGGATTGTGCTGCGTTTTGGTGCAGATCCCAGTGCTGCCGCCATTACGGCTCATTGTTTTTTCCCCCGCCAGGTCTCTGCACAGGTCACATGACTAAAAACTAGCAAATATCGCCTCCTTTGCAAATTAAAAGCGAAAGTGAAGTTCATTTCACTTGACGCTGCTCAACGGTGCGCATGAGCAGACACTGGTGTGGCAGGGATTACTCATGGGAGCTGTGGTTACGTAGGGCTGCATTGCAATTAATTTTTAATTCACATGACTACAATTCTACAACGCGTTTGTGCATCAGGAGTGTACTTCGAGAAGGTCCTGAAGAGCTCGGACACGTCTCTGTGGGTCAGAAACATCCAGATGTACCTGTCGGGGATCGCTGTCACCCTCATGGGCGTCTACATGACTGACGGGGCCCGAGTGCTGGAGAAAGGCTTCTTCTACGGATACACACCCTGGGTCTGCCTGGTGGTCTGTGAGTACCGGCCGCGTTTACTTATTTACTCACTATTTACTCGTTCCAAACCAGTTCGAGCTTCTTTCTTCTGTTGAACACAAAAGAAGAGATTTTGAAAAATGTTGGAAA
>CAIGQQ010003609.1:1813623-1827033 GCA_903798035.1 Danio albolineatus | reverse complement strand
CAATGAAATCTACCCTAGAGCACCGTCTGCTGTTAAAAACTAGCCTAGAGCTCCGTCAGCTGTTAAAAACTAGCCTAAAGCACTATAAGATCTAGCATAGAGTGTCATCTACTGTTAAAAATTAGTCTACAGCACTTTAAAAACTGAACTAGAGCGCCGTCTGCTGTTAAAAACTAGCTTGGAGCGCCATCTGCTGTTAAAAGCTAGCCTAAAGCTTAATGAAATCCAGCCTAGAGCGCCATCTGCTGTTAAAAACTAGACTGGAGCACCGTCAACTGTTAAACACTAGCCTAGAGTGCAGTCTGCTGTTAACAACTAGCCTAGATCAATGTCTGCTATTAGAAATCAAGCCTAGAGTACTATAAAATCTAGCCTGGAGTGCCATCTGCTGTTATAAACTAGCCTAGAGGACTTTAACATCTAGCCTAGAGCGCTTTCCATTGTTAAACTCTAGTGTAGATCACTGTCTGTCTGTGTGTGTTGCGCAGGAGTGTACCTGTCGGCCCACTGGTGCCCCATGGCCTTCAGGAGGTGGAAGAGCTGCTGGAAGTGCACAGACTGACTCTTATCTGTCTTGAAGAGGAAAGAGGGCTGAGCAGATGCAGACAGAGCAGGAATCATGGGATTGAACACAGAACACGCTGAACTATCATCATCTTTACCACGTAGATCATCTCATCGAAGCCAAACCTCTGCTTCCTGTCCAGCGCCGCTGCCACGTCTCTGGAAAACCCAACAGATAGGACATCTGTCACGGCCCTCAGTGTGAGTATGTGTGTGTGTGGGTGTCTGAGAGCTCATACACACCTGGTGATGTACAGGGACGTCCCATCACTGCGGACTAGTGTGGCGTAATTGGACATGTCGCCAGTCTCAGACAGATCCACCACGCCTGTTCCCTTCCTGCAGAGCAACACATAGCAGAGACACACAATCAATCACACACACAATCAAACACACATCACCATAATTCACTGCATTGGGGTTTATGTGGGGCACCACTGTGACGTAGTGGGTAGCATGATCGCTTTACAGCAAGAAGGCCGCTGGTTTGAGCCTCGGCTGGGTCAGTTGGCATTTCTGTGTGGAGTTTGCATGTTCTCCCCGTGGTTGTGTGGGTTTCCTCCGGGTGCTCCGGTTTCCCCCACAGTCCAAACACATGTGGTATAGGGGAATTGGGTAGCCTAAATTGTCTGTAGTGTATGAGTGTGAATGAGTGTGTATGGATGCTCCGCTTGCGAGCGCACATTGGCATTAGAAATACATTAGAAATAACAAATTGCGCGCGGAAAGGACGTGATATTGGAACGCGCGCCGCTATAGTTAATCCAGTGTGCGTGCGTATTGGCCTTGGCGTATAAGCTCGGAACTTTAAACTAGGTGTCATAAATATGTTTAATTGCAGAAGTTTCGTTCCGTGCAACAGAAACGTGGTGTTGAAAAGCCTTTACGATTAATTAACTTTGACGAATTAAAGCGGTGAAATCAGTGAATCATTGCATCTCTAATATCCATATCAGTGCATTGTACAAAAGGCCTTTTCTACAAACATCCAAATGTTTTCGGCTGCCAGCTCCACTCACTTAATGTCAGGTGACTCACGCTCTGCGCAGCCTTCAACTGCAGCTCGTGCTGTATTGAACAGGCGCTTGTCACTTCATAACTATAGCCGCCGTTTTTCGACTCAACTAAATTTATTTCTGATGTCTTGGTCACACTAATTGGAGGGCTAAAACAAATTTCCTCTGGGGGCCGGGTTCGGCCTAAGGGCCGCCAATTGAATAGCCCTGATCTAAAGTAAAACGTATACATTTTGCCATTTTTTCAATCAAGAATGCAAGATTATATGCTGTCACGGCTTTGCAATCAAAAAATATGATTATAATGGAAGTCACCGGGTCAAAAACAGCCCGAACATAACGAAATGGTAGCTAATTTGCAGAGAGTGTATTATTGAGTTAACAAAATAAATTCAAAGTATTTTTCCCAAATGCGTATCAAAATAAGATTTGTCACCCAAAATCTGTCAATTTGCTGAAACACAGAGAATGTTATGGCCAAATTAACTGTATATTCACATCGAAGGCGGTGAGAGCAACTTTGACAAACTTTGAGAGTGTCAACATTAACTTTAACGTCGACTTTAACGGCAGTTTCTCTTTATTTTCGGATTCGCGTGATGGGCGGGGCTTCTGTCTATGGTTTGGTGACTGTAGCTTTATTGGTAAATGGCTAACAGGGGTTTATAGAGAGAATAACTGTGTTTATGTGCTTTATGAAGGCTGATAAACAGCGTCGATTCGTTTGGAGCTGTATCTGAGTCCACTAGATTATTTCAGAGGTGCAGCAGCTCTGTGAGCTCATAAACTCCTCCAGAAACTGAACCTGGATGATGGAAGCTTTCAGCGGTGCTTCTGACTGAGCCGAGCCCAGTTTGATGAACTGTTGGCAGGAGGATTTTCCCCCGAGACACCAACAACAGGCGCTACGTCATAATCACACCCCCACTAGAGCAAGCTCCTGATTAATTAACAGGCGCGAACGTGCGCTGAAGCTCAGATTTTTAAACTGAATCGATTCGAGCGAATTGCGCGTTAAGTGCATCAAACGCGCGGCGCCATTCGTGCTGCAGGATGCCTATTCACGCCTTTGCTTTGACTTAACATGTAAATCACTCGCGCTTCATGCGTCTTCCACGAACGCAGCATAACAGGTACAAACAATCTTTGAAGCGATCATGAATATTAATGAAGTTGCGCCGCATACACAATAGAGCGCGCTGATTGGTTCGAACCAAGTCTTTCTCATGAATTAATGCCGCATGCTCAGAGAAGTCACGATGCACTCGCCGGTACAGACGTTCACTCTCCACGCTGGAATACACGCATGGATCTCATCGGTGTGACGCAGCTTCAAACACTCGTTTTAAACCGGAAGAACGAATTTGCTCGAAATAACGCAAAAACAACCAATTTTCACTTTTTAGTCAATTATATGTGTCCTAATAGTGTTTATAGAAGCGCGGGACACAGATATGACTGTCAACAGCTCAACACATGTGTTTGGGTGTTTCGTGACCCTTTAATGCACATCAGTAACTCGCCACTAACTTTTTTAATGTATATCCCCATAAGAAAACATCGTAAATAATTGAAAATCTGACGACCGCAATATTAAAACCCTCAGGAACAAGTGTGGTCAGAACCAAAGTTGACAGTGACTGTGTTCTCTGGACTCGTCTCATGCGGTGGACTTGTACATTCTGATTGCTTGCTGCCGAATCGCGTCATAGCTCATCACCATAAAGTTGACTTGATTTCAACTCTCTTCGACGCCCACACCCATTGAAAATAAATGACTTACGGCTACCTTGACGCTCTCGCCGCTTTTAGTGTGAAAGTTCTGTAAGACTCAGAATCACCCCAGAGTGAATGAAAACATCCCCAAGAGCACACAAGGGTTAATTCCGTGCTGAACATTGTGCTGCTTTGAGCCGGAGAGCTGCAGACTTACTGCGAGGTCTTCAGCAGCCGTCTGCTCTTCAGCTCCTCCAGCACAGCCTGTGTTTGAGCGCGATGACAAGACTCTCCAGAGTAATGATCAAACTCCACTCCTAAACGCTGAGAGACCACAAACATCAGACACAGAGCACACGCTCCACTGCTGCAGGCTCTTCTCTCTACTGTATGGAGATCAGGTTAGGACAAAACTAACTCAAATATATGTGCAAATGTTACTTAAAGGGAAGCTATTATACCAAAATCACTTTTATAAGGGGGTTAAACACAGTTGTGTGGCATCAGTCTGTGAATATAAGCAGCTTCTGATGGTAAACATTAATTAAGTACAGTTGTTATAATCACACTTGATATAAACAGTCTGTAGAAACACTTTGATTGACATTTTCCCTTTGTATGATGTCATCAGAGGGGAAGCCCCGCCCACTAGTGACTATCTCTCCCTCATTAGCATAAGATGTTAGTCTTGTTGTTGAATCTGCCACTATGCTGACACACAGGCATTTGTAGCTCCGCCCTCTTCTGAAAGAGAGCACAATCTCATTTGCATTTAAAGCGGCAGTCACCAAAACACCACAATTAGGATCAAAAGGGGCAGCTTCAGAGAGTTATTAAACATTATATGTGTGGTTTTTTGAGCTGAAACGTCACACACACACACTCAAGAGACAACGGAGACTTATTTTACATCTTGTATAAAGGAGCATAATTTAAATTTTAATTCATACAGTTCTTCATGCTCTTTATTATGTGTCCAGTTATTTGTTGTCAATGCAGATTTGCTTAACACAAACAACCATGCACAGAACACACACACACACACACACACTCTGTCACCTGATAGATGCGCTTGTACTCCAGGATGGTGATCTCCCTGAAGTCTCTCCACAGCTCCAGCGCCCGCTCCTCGCTCTGCTCCAGACGCCTGAAGAACTGAGCAGCAGCCGAACGCACACTCGCATCGCTCTCCGCCTCGCGGTTCACCTGCACATACACCTGCGGGCAGACACACACACATCGTTGAGCCATGCAGATACACACAGCATCCACCGACAGATCACTGCTAGTCAACACACACACAGGATGTCACAATACTTAGTATAATATTAAACTGTTCATTACAACCTCCAGAGTACAATATGTAGTAAATTAGTGGCTTTATCTGGGTCACGGCACCAACACTGGAGGAAATTTCTGAAGCCAAGCCAGGAGACTCGATACAAGCAGAACTCTTTATTGACAATAGCTCCTTACACACAGTGATACCGGTAAATATCCGAAAAACTACCGGAACGACTTTACCGGTATATTGAAAGAAGCACTGTTCACACAGGCGAGGATGTTCCGGAATTTTTCCGGGTGAGAGCATTCACACATCTATTCCACAATATTGGTAAATTCTGCCATTAATAACCAGAAATGAGCTCTAAACGGCTGTGCTTGTGTTTGTAAACACAAAAGTGTTGGAGTTTTTGTTGATGACTGTTTTGTTGATTTAGCATTAATGCAGCTGCTTTCTCCCAGAGACATCCAAAGGCAGAAGCGAACCGCAGATAAATGTTCACACATTTGACGACATTACTAATTCTGTGGATGGATGAGTATTGTGAACATCTTCGATGAAAACATATGGAGGAACACTTTCACATGTCGAGATGTACATACTGTATGTGTGTGTGTTCATGCGCACACACGTCCAGCAACTGAAGCAGAGCTTGAAGGTAAACAAACAGCGGTTTATCATGAGCATTTTATTGATAATTTTTCCACAGTTGGCATTAAGAAGGAACATAGAAACGTTCTCTGACTAACATCTAGCAGCTGAATGTGTCTGGAAAAATATTCAAAGGCTTTTATCTTCATAAACAGCGCGGATGTGAACGCGTCTGAATGTTCTGATTGGCTGGAGTAGACGTCTCACACCAGCGTGTTCTAATCGTGAACGTACTTTTTCTGGCAATTTCCTTCTGCGTTCACACAGAGCAGCATTCTGGGAAATTACTGGTAATGTGGTAACTTCTCTTTCTGGAAAATTGCCAGAACGAATTTACCGGTGTTTTCAAAAAGGGCCCGTTCACACATACAGACCTTTCCGGAAAATTGCAGGTAATTTTCCGGAAAGGTCTGTATGTGTAAAAGGGGCTAATGTGTTGGTTGTTCTGCAGTCAAATGGTCATCTTTGGTCCACATGAGTCTGCAAGAGTTGACCAGACTTGAGCAGATGTTTACTGAACATATCATTTACCGAAACAGTGACCCTTAAACCATAATACAAACCAAACCATGAGAATGCACCTGTACCACTGCATCCATAACACACATGCACACACAAACACGCCCATGCAAATACGCATGCAAACATGCACAGACGTAAACTCATACGCACACACACACACACACTCGTACACACGCACACAAACAAGCACGCACGCACGCATACATACATAAAAACACGCACACACAAGTGCATATACACGCACACACAAATACAGACACATAAACACACCTCAAACAGATGCTCCAGTGGCTGTGTCCTTAGCTTCTCCTGAGAGCCGAATCGCTCAAACCCCGAGCCCAACAGACCTGCACACACACACGCGCACACACACACACACACACACACACACACACACACACACAAAGCAGAAGACGACCACTGCAAGGTTATTTCCCTAAATGAAAACTAAAGCTACTCTTAAAAAACAGTTTCGTTAACTGAAATCCCAATAAATGAAAGACTAAAACGAACAACAGCCACTGAAAAACTAACCGAAATAAAATTATAATTAGCAATAATGACAATATTTTCAGAATTATTCATTCAGTGGCAGAAAACTTGACCTGCGGCAGCTTAGAGAAACACCCGTCGATGAGCTTTTACAGACAAACAGGAAATTAAAATGCCAAAAAAAGTAAAGTAGTCCACAAAGTAGTAGTAAAATCTACAAATGCCAGTTAAAACTGTTTTGTGCCAAAAGCAAGCCCTATGTTAACAGTGTCCAGACTCCTCTGGGCTCGGAGACATCTGGAATGGACCATCACACAGTAGAAACGTGTACTGTGGTCAGATGAATCACTATTTCAGGTATATTTGGGGAGAAATGGACGACGTGTGCTCCGGATCAAAGAAGAAAAGAATCATCCAGACTGTTACGAGGGTCTGTCATGGTGTTGTGTCAGTGCCCTTGGCAAAGTAACTTGCTTTTCTGTGATGCACCTTTAATGCTGAACAGTACATAGAGGTTTTGAGCACAACATGCTGACTTCTTATCCCGGGACACCAATGTATATTTCAACAAGACAATTCAAAATCACATTCAGCACACATTACAGAGTCCTGCTGTGGAGGAAGAGGATGCAGATACTTGACTGGCCTGCCTGCAGTCCTGACCTGTCTCCAATAGAGAATGTGTGGCGCACTTTGAAGAGCAAAATGCAACAACGAGGACCCACCTTATGGCTTGTTAGCAGGACGAATGGGACAAAATTACACCTCAAACACTTCATCACTCTGTGTCTTCAGTCCCTAAACGTCTTTTAAGTGTTGTGTAAAGAAACGGCAACATTACAAAGTGGTAAATGCTTTAGTGTTACAACTTTTTTTGAAATGTGTTGCAAGAACCAAAATTGTAATACATGTTTGTTTAAAAAAACAATACAAAGTACGAGGAGCACATTAAATAATGTTTGTTGTATTTTCAAGTCAATACAAGTCAAAGTAAATTTAGAAATCACTACTTTATGTATTTGTGCTTTCCAGACTGTTCCAACTTTTTCTGATTTGGTGTTGTACATCAACATACCAAAATAAAAGTCTCACTAGGACTTTATTGGCCCGTTTCCACTGAGTGGTACAGTACGGTACGGTACGGGTCGGTATGGGTCACCTTCATCAGGCTTGCGTTTCCACTGCTAAAGTCTTGCGAATGTCAGTTTCCAAAAGGATCGGGTTTCAAAAGCACGTCAATAATCAAGCGCACGTTATTATCATCAGCTCAGAAAGTTTGTTATTTCAGATATTGACGCACACGTGAGAAAGCGAAACCGCTCGCTCTTCAGACGGGCACAGGGGAGAATCTGCTCTTCTACTTGGCTTTGTGGCTGTTCATCAAGACGACGACAATGTTTGTTTGAGCTCGGGTCGACCATGACTCGTTATTATACGTATATATTTTTTGGTGTATTGTCTCTCGGCTGTGTATTTAAACATGGCGGGTCCTTTGTTTTCATTCTGGCTTGTTGCGCGAGCGAATGACGTATCTCTGTAAACCAATAGTGTTCAGCTGTGTGTCTAGCTCTGCCTTTTGGGCATCCTTTGGTACCCTCTGCAAAGGGTGACCAAAAAGTGGTACGGTACCTAATAGCGTACCGAACCGTACTGTACCACTCAGTGGAAACGGGTCATAACTGTAACTGTGAGAAACTCACCGAACTGCATTCCCCAGTCGCCCAGATAATTGACTCTGACCACCTCGTTCCCCAAGGCCTTCTTTAGGTTGGCAATGAAATTTCCTACAACAACAAAAGTCAAATCAAAAAGCAACACGTTTAATTGGGCTCATCTCTGAATGGCTGTACTGTTAACACTTCTGTACATCGAGGAGAAAAACATCAGCGGCAAAATAAACATCATGAGGGTTTTCCACTTACACTGACAGACTGCCAGCATCAATCTCGATCATAACTAAACCGTATGAAGGATTTTAACCCTTTAATTTTCAGTTTTAGCATTAAACTAAAGTGTAAGAAGATTTCTTTTAACTTATAACACTCTTGAATAATAATAGATCAGAAATAACTTTTATTTGGCATTTTTTCAGCCACATTAGACCACCAAACCAGCATACACACTCCTATTCATTTCTCAGTTTATTTACATCCAAAAAAAACTCTGACATTAGTAACAATGCATCAGCAGAATTATATTTGTGTCATTTTAACTCATTTAAATGTTATTCAGTAAAATGTCTTCTCTCCCGTGTAAAGATCATCTTTAATTCAAGTCAGTTGTAAAACACACAAGCGGCGTGTTGTCCTGTAGTAAAACTATCTGCTGCAATACTACGGCAATAAATGTCACATATAATAGTGTTCAAACTCAGATTAGCAGCATTTAATGCTGAATTAAGGCCATAATGAGTACCTGAGGGGATCATTGTCATAGCAGTTTATGCTGTGGTTCTGTTGTGACGTTGCAGAAATAAAAACACTTCTTAAATAGAAAGTTTGCATGTCGATGTAGTGGATAATTAGGACAAAAACAATATATTATTATCGTATAAAAGATATATTATTCCATTGCAGCGGCGTGTCGGTCATGTCAGCGTGTGCAACAATGTGTGTGTACGCATTTAGGGAATGATTATGCCAGTGTTATCGGGAAAAGAGCTCACCGATTATGGTGGATCTGAGATGTCCAGCGTGGAACTTCTTGGCGATGTTTGGAGAACTAGAAACAGACAGAGTTCAGACACGGCAGATACTCATGTTGAATCACACACACACACACACACACACTGTAATATCACCTGAATCTGAATCTCTAACACACACACACAATAAACTCATCAGAATGCTAGACTAAACACACACACACACAAACTGTAAAATCACCTGAATGCTGAATCACACACACACTGAAAACAAACCTGAATGCTGAATCGTAAACACACACTCACACAGTAAACTGACCTGAACTCCACCAGTGTCCGGCCGACCCGAAGCCGACGCAGGATTTCACTCTTCACACCGAAGCCGTCCGGATCTGAGTGCAGCTGATCTAACAGTTTCTGTGATAGCAGAGGATTATAGGGACAGTTCACCCAAATATCAACATTTACTCGCACTCAAGCAGTTCTATATCTGTATGTGTTTCCACTGATGAAGATATTTCGAAGAATGTTGGGTGGAAATTTATAAAATCTACAATCATTAATATATTTATTTACATTTTGGGAGGAGTCAAATTTACATACAGCTGAAGTCTGAATTATTATCCCCCCTGTATATTTTTTTTCTTACACTATGAGTTTTTCAACACATTTCTAAACATAACAGCTTTAATAACTCATTTCTAATAAATGATTTCTCTTCTCTTTCCTATGATGACAGCACATATTTGACTCTATATCCACTACACATCAAAACTCTTGTCGCCTATCCAAGTTTTAGGAACAGCGAATAATAACTTGACTTAGAATGCTCAGTAATGTTCATGTCTGGTGACTGGGCTGGCCAATCCTGGAGCAGCTTGACCTTCTCTGCTTTCAGGAGCTTTGATGTGGAGGCTGAAGTATGAGAAGGAGCGCTATCCTGCTGGAGAATCTGCCCTCTCCTGTGGTTTGTAATGTAATGGGCAGCACAAATGTCTTGATACCTCAGGCTGTTGATGTTGCAGACACTCTGCAGATCTCTCGCACGCCCCCATACTGAATGTAGACCCCAAACCATGATTTCTCCTTCACCAAACTTGACTGATTTCTGTGAGAATCTTTGGTCTATGCTGGTTCCAGTAGGTCTTCAGCAGTATTGGTGATGATTGGGATGCAGATCAACAGATGATTCAGAGGAACTCGACCTTCTGCCACTTTTCCAGATCAACTAGAAGTCAAGTTATTATTTGTTGCTCTCACAACTAGGATCGACAACAAGACTTTTATCAGGTAGAGTAAGTGCTTCAATGAAAAACCCTATATATTTGTCTTCAACTGTATGTGATTTCAACAACCAGATGCGTTTAGACCGGTCCAAATTAGTCTGGAAACCCCCTCCTGAAGTGAAGTCTGATCGATCGCATTTATATCCATCTCGAATGCATTTCATACAGCAATCTAACCAGACAAAATGCACCAGGTATAAATCACCAGCTCATATGTGACTGCTGTTTCCCTCAGTCTGTGATAAGTGTCCGTTCACCTGCGCCAGGAGGAGTTTGTTGAGTCTGAAGTGAATCACTCCTCGGCCGGCGATGACCTCCTCCACCACAGCATCCGGTCGGATCTGAAGCACAGCACACATCCGTCACAACACGAAAACACTGCTGCGCTTATTAATAAAACAATCACAGACAGCAGACACACACGGAAACCCGAACCATGATCGAACGCATGCAAAGCTCTGTCCTAAAACTCTATTGGGCGTCCTGTCCATCAACATAGCACTGGCGATCGGTCGCTGTCGCCTCGGTAGCTGTGTTTACATCTGTAAATGTGATTTAAACTTACGCACAAAACTGAAATATGTTATAAAACATTTGCGAATAAAGCATTGTTTCCATCTGATGAGTTCCAGAGAACAGAATGGTCTCTTCCTGATAAACTGAAGCAAATATCAGACAGAGAAATGTAATTTAGTGTGTTTTGGAGAAGCCATTGTTTTTTTTTTTTTCTTCTCCAATAAATGAGTTGTGCCTCAGAAGACGAAGATGAAACATAATAAACAAAATGAACGCTGTGCTTTTGGAGGCGCAGACAGATGCTTAATGCAGTTCTGGAGGGAATAATGTAACAACTCACAGCAAAAGATGTGCAGAACTATAAAACCCGTTCGAATCAGGCCTAGAAATTGGGCCCACATTTAGACCTAGCTCGAGCGCTTACACCATCACCATAACAAGAGCACCCTATTTTGAATCTTACCAGTGCCAGATGTTCGAAAGACCCTTCAGCTAACTTCGTTAATGATTAAATCTAAACAAAGGGGTTTCACAAAACATTTTCAGCGGGTTTTGCATCACGAGACTTTTCAATGACTCCCTGGTCATGTGCTCGCCTCGAGGGCATCCTGCTTGCAGCCAGACGGACAATTTCTAAAGACCAACGATCTCTGGACATTAATGCATACATGAAATGGAAGACAATCTCTTGAAATGTGCAAAACGAAGGCAGATGCATCTTTTGAATAACATGCTACAGGTTTTCCCCATATGTTGTGTGTATTCCAACCAACCAGGTTAATCAATGTGTTGTTTTAACCCTTATAACAGATAAAACTTCTGTGTGTGTCTGAAATGTTTGATGTCTGGTACTAAACGAAAGATAGTGACATTTGCAATACAGTGATGGAAATGAAATGCTAGCAGTACAAAACAGTATTCATCTTGTAACATTTGATATAACAGTTACAAACTTACAAGGGATTTTACCACGTGAAACCAACATTCATTCTCTGTTAATCATTGACCTTTACTATATGATAAGGGACGTGGACCCGCCCTTCATGGTCACTGTTCATTAGAAGACGGAGCCACAGGGATGCACCAAACCAGGTCACTTAAAAACGCCCAGCAACTGTAAACCTTTGCTTTTTGCATCAGCTTGCTTGCGCTAGCGGTGTCAGAAATACTAGAATTGATTTGGGACTGTTGTCAACTCATTTTGCATCCTCTGAACTGCCTCTGTGTGTATGTGTGAATGTGTGAGTGCGTTTGTTTGTTGTTTGCTAAATACGTAGTTAGTTTCATGTATCGTAGTGTAGCTCAATTAATCTTTGTTCTCATTTTGTAAGAACTGTGTTTTAGTTTATGTGCTTATCAGTCATTGCCTCGAGCTGTAGATTTTGTTACCTTGCTAAAAGTTAACCCAATACTGTGTTATGTTATTATCGTTGGCCACGTAAATAATATAAACAAGATTGGTAAAACACGATGTTCTTTCTATTTGCTGGACAAATGGTAGATAAAGTGTGACTCTTTTGATCTGATTCAATCTGACTCTATTGAGTCGAATCAATGATTCGAATCTTAAGATCTAATTCATTGAAATGAGCAAATAAATCCCTGATCGGTCTTTTAATGTAGCTTGGACCCCTACAATAATAATAGAATAATAATACTAAAGCACTGTGATGATGGACAGATGGCTGAGGCCTTTTAGAAATGAACATGCATTGAAATGAGGTCTTATGAACACCCCTTCAAGTAAAGTGTTTCCCATTGAAATACACCATAAACAAATAAGAGTGATCAATGTTGAGCTCAGGATGACTTTAGCTGGTTTTAGGAGCAGCACACATTCACATACACACACATGCATGCATGCACACCAACACACAAACACAAGCTGAAACACATTACATACAAGAAAAAATACACACACACACACACACACAAACAAACACTCATACGCACAAATCACACACAAAACACACTCACATCTGCAAAATCACAAACATGAACGAACACAAACACACACGTGCATAAGTACAAGCGTGCAAACACAAATGCAGTAATACATGCACACAAGTTACCTGTCGGGCCAGTGTGTGTGTGGTGTTCTGCAGGTCTCCATCAGGACGAACAGCTCCACTCTGCAGAAGATGACTGACTGACACACGCAGATCTGCCACACACCTCACACACACACACACACACACACAGTCACTGTCTGCTTCATCATTCAGACATGAGTATTTTGATACAGTAGACAGTGTGTATTGCTCTGAGGCGCTCCCCAACCGCTGGTGTGTGTAGGACTCTTACTGTCTCCTGTTGACCGGTGCTGCAGAGATCAGCGGGACGAGCGTCTCCTCATTCTGACCGCAGGCCTTCGCCAGCTGCAGAGCAAGAGCAGCAGGACTGTCAAATACTGACACACAAATCAAGTCACAATACCTGCTTTTCCACTATCGTGCTGAACCGTTCTCGAACAAAGCTCTTTGAAATGCTACACAAATGCGCCAGTAGTTGCCTTGGTGATGCAAAACGGTGCCAAGATGGGCCAAGTTTATACATTTAAGCTATTTGAACTGCCTTTCTATCTTACATTAATTCGTTTAGTTTATTATTAGATTTAACAGAGGTCGCCACGGCGGAATGAACCACCAACTAGGATAAAATATGTTTATATACATATATATATATATATATATATATATATATATATATATATATATA
>CAIGQQ010003609.1:1769965-1789650 GCA_903798035.1 Danio albolineatus | reverse complement strand
TATCTATCTATCTATCTATCTATCTATCTATCTATCTATCTATCTATACTTTTTCAAACTGTTTTAAACTAAATAAACTATTGCCAACAGGCTTTGTCAAGCCAGCCTCAAAGTTTGTCTCGACGAACTTTACTGTCTAGTTATTATTCTTCTTCTTCTTATTCTTCTGAGACTGTTTTTCTACCGGTATCTCCTCCTAGGCCTTTCAAGCTACATACTTCAAACTTTCGTCAAACCTTCAAACTGGTCTGACTCGGGTTGCTATATCTTTTCTAACTGATCCGACCTTGGGTTATCCCAAAAACGACCCAGAACTGTCTCAAAAGTCCCATTGACTTAACATTGGGTCAAACTTTGTGAGCTCATAACTCTGCATCAGACTGTCCTACAGACTAGAGTCTGACCTCATTCAACTCAGTCTAGCCAGCAGCCAATCACTGATGACCTTTAAACTTACTAGCCACTCCCTAGCAACCGATTTCAGCACCTAGCAACTGTCCCATAGACTTCCATTGTAATAGACTGCCATTGACTTAACATTGAGTCAACCTTTGTGAGCTCATAACTCTGCATCAGACTGTCCTACAGACTAGAGTCTGACCTCATTCAACTCAGTCTAACCAGCAGCCAATCACTGATGACCTTTAAACTTACTAGCCACTCCCTAGCAACCAATTTCAGCACCCTAGCAACTGTCCCATAGACTGTGACTAGCTGTTCTAGCACATGCTAATAGTTTTAACACCCTACCGACATGCTAATCTTGCTAGTAACATGCTAGCATACTAATACATACTAGTGACATGCTAGTCATGCTAGCACTTGCTAATTCATGCTAAAAACATGCTAGTAACATACTAATTCATGCTAGAATCATGCTAGTAACATGCTAATTCATGCTAGAATCATGCTAGTAACATGCTAATTCATGCTAGAATCATGCTAGTAACATGCTAATTCATGCTAGGATCATGCTAGTAACATGCTAATTCATGCTAGAATCATGCTAGTAACATGCTAATTCATGCTAGAATCATGCTAAGATCATGCTAATTCATGCTAGAATCATGCTAGTAACATGCTAATTTTTCAACTAAATAAACTATTTAAAACTGGCTTTTCAAGCCACCATAAAGTTTGTCCTCAAACTTTACTATCTAGTTTGGTATTTTGGTCCTTTATTTCATTAATTTGGCAACCGTCAGACGTCATCAGGGTACGTATGTAAAAAAGCCATTAGTGTTCCATTTGGGACAGCACTACATACAATTACTATACTGTTGAGTGTGTAAGTGCATAAGTACATAGTGCATAAGTGTATAGTGTGTCATTTGGGACGCAGCTTAACATATTGATGCTAACGGCAAATTTTATTATTTTTAACCCAGTCTCGTGGGATGTGAGTCTCATCACACCACTAGTGCACGGCAGCGCTCATTCACTGAAGCTCAGCAGAGACTCCAGATAGTGAAACAGCATTATTTTCGTAACTCCCTACAATGTAACGAGAGCGGTGTGGTGTGTGTGTGTGTGTGTGTATACCAGCGCTGCTGCTGGCGTGAGGCTGCGAGTCGAGCGGGCAGCACGAGTCCGTCTGCTGGAAGCTGCTCTCCAGGTGTCTCCTCTTCTGCATGCGCTTGTACTCCTGCTTGATGTTGCTCAGGATTTGCTCTGGAAGACAAAACAAACCTTTAATAGACAGGCCAGAAAATCTTCAGTAACTCAAACTAAACCATGGAGAGTTCCCCAAAAAACAACAACAATTGTCTATTAAACTAACACTATTAAACTTTGATTATCTAAACACTGTTGTACAAGACTGAACGGTTTGATTCTGCAAAAAAGCAACTGTCCTGTATGTACTTTATCCTGCTTATGACATGGCTACCTGCCACAAAACATGAGCTGAGCTATGATCATCTGACTGTTAGCCTGCTCTGTGTGAGAGTGTGTAGGGGTGGGACAACCACATATCTGATAATGACTTGCTTAAAACACAGGTGAAACTTTTAAAGAGGTAGACGGAGTCACCGCATTAAGCAACTAGGGGGAGAGGGGCATAAAGTAACACTTTTTGGTTTTGGGCAAACAACGAACAAAGTAATGGGGTTAAACAAATCATTTTATTACAAACAACACACAAGCCTCTCCTGCAAACAAACACTAATTGTATGATCGCTCCTGTGCAGTATCAACAAAGGTGCCAAGTATGGCTGTGCGATTTGGGGAAATATCTAATTACTATTTTTTTTACAGATATTGTGATTTCGATTTGCGTTTTAATTTTGTAGTCAAGCTTCAGCTCAATAATCTGTATCGCAGCTTCAAACTGCTAAAGTGCAGTGAGTGTAGGTTAAAAATCTGAAAAGATATTAACTTATATTAGTAAACATCTCTGAACTTGTACTTTGCTGTTGTTACTGCTAAATTGAGTGTCACTGGCTGTACTTTTAGTTGACTTTTTAGCAAGACGCTCCTCATATAGCTGCCTGTGGCACTTATTTAGCTGCTGGTTGTTGTATTTCCTCGTGCGGTGGCAACAATTCTGCGACAGCTCTTACAAATGACCTGGTTGTTTGGTGTCTGTGACTTTAAAACCAAGATATTCCCATATTACCGACTTGCTGTTTATCTTTGATATGAATTCTTCTATTAATGCTTCTGAAGCATCATCCTACTCGTTCGCGCTTCCCTGTTGTTTGTTTTTTTTATTGTGGGCGTTCCGCATAGTTCAGATGAGCAATTCTGATTGGGCATAATGATAATGTGCTCATTCTATTGGCTAGTAAGACGCCAGTCAGGCATTTGCTCTGGGTGGGGGAAGTCTTAGTCCCTGTTTACACTAATGCGTTTTCGTTTTAAAACGCGTAAGTTTTGCTACAGTTACACCATCTGTCCACACTACGCCAGAGTTTTCGAGCCCCGAAAACGGAGCGTTTTGGAAACGCTGGAGAGGCCGTGTTCATTCTAAAACGCTGCTGCTCCGTCTCAGTGTGGATGGGGGAAACGGAGACGTCTGAAAACGGAGCCGTGGCTGCTGAGATTCGCTACTGAGATTCGCTTTTGGGTCATTGCGTATGCTTCCCTTATTCGTCAAGCCCCTATAACATGACTATAACGCCACCGGAAGACGGCAGACCAGCCTTCGCTGTAAACAACAACATGGACACAGAAATGGGAGCGTTGTTTAAACTATTGTCCGTTTTAGGCGCCATTGTGCAGTTAAACTCTGCCTTTTTTACTACAACAGCTAGTAATCGCTCGCGTTTCAAGCGGCGTAAGCCCTAATTAGAACGCAGAGCGAGACACATGCTTCCTGTTTATACTTGAACGCGCATGCCCAGAGTGCGCGAATGGTTATGTGATATACGTATTTGGTGGAGTAGTGTGGACGGAGATATGTTCAGAAACACTAGTATGGACGCGGATCGTTTTCATGCTAAAACGCCGTTTTAAAACTAAAACGCACTAGTGTGAACGGGGCCTAATATATATGAAATATTTTAAATCGCAACATTTTAAATCGCGATTGCATTTCGATGTCGTTTAATCGCAGAGTAAGAGTAAAAACATTACTATTTACCGAATCCGCTAGGCTAGTTGTAGCACTAGATGGAAAAGTCAGATTTTACACAATTTAACTTCAGTAATAATGTACCATGTGCATGTTTATGCTAATCTGTGAAAGAGACAGTTCACCCAAAGATAAAAACGTTGTCATCAATTTTTCATCCTTCACTTTTTCCAAAGCTGTTTGTTTCTTCTGTTGAACACAAAGGGAGATACTCTGAAGGATTCTGGAAAAACAGCCATTGACCTCCATAGTATTGTTTGTTCCTACTCTGAATGTCAATGGCTGTTGTTTTCCAACATTCATATGAAATTTTAATCTTACTCGGTGTTCAACAGAAGAAAAACAAACAATTCAGAATCACCCGAGTGTGCGTAAATAAGGAAATGTTGGTGTTTGAGTGAACTGACCCTTTAAATTCTGTGCAAACCAAAGGGCAGGTGATTTTTGATCGAAAAAAACTCGTAGTATAGAATATATGATGATATAAAGAATCTTGAGCTCATGACAGGACTCTCCTTAATGATTTAGGAGTTACATAGATAAAAATCTACTTCCCCAAAGAGGAAACGGACAGAGTTTACTTCCGGAAGCGACTGCTGTGGTCGTCATCGACTGTCAGACTAATGTGCTTCACAATAACACGAACATTGACACTGATAACCGCACACAGATAGAGGAAAAATGCAGGAGGAGCAGCCTTGAGTTATATCTCATCTACACACACTCACTAGCTTATCAATATACTCCACTGCTGTAACACTATCAGCAGTCGAGCTGAAAATACTAACAACGACGTGAAGTCTACGGAAATGTCCGTTAATAATAAGTTACAAACAAATAGCGAAAAGCCCGAAACAGCCTAATAATCACTTCAGTTTATGAGGGTTGACTGATTGTGTGTGGCGACAGAGGCGGAAACTGACTCCTCTGGATGTGTAACATAGCGTTAGCTGCTCTGCTAACGGCGGAAAAACTACACCTCCATACTCGGTTTTCCAGCCTCGTCGTGCCGGTTGGCGGGTGTGTGTGAGTACCGAACTGACCTGTGGTGAGTGCTGAAGACACCCTGCCGAAGGGCGAGGGCTCCATGCGCAGGTATTTCTGCGGGGAGGCGCTGGAGCTGGACGGCGACATGGGCGCACATCTCCTCCTCTTCGGGGACGCGGGGTTCATTAGCGGATCGAAGTCCATAGTCCTTTTAAGAGTGGCTCCGCAAGCCATTTTACCGAGAACCGGTGTTTGACAAAGCGAATAAACCGAAGAGAAATAATCCGCCGAGCAGCGAGAGCCCCCGCTAGTCACAGTCCTGCCCCGATCTCAAGGGAGCGCGTCCCGATCTCTGCGTTTTTATTCAAACTCCGCGACGACCTTCGCGACAAAACCGCGGCTGAGCGGGAATAAACGCGTTTCTGCGGCGAGAGATGCGGATGTGTAGCCGATGCTGCCCAGTGAAGCCCCGATGATGGCGGATTCAGGTCGAGATCGACACGGTGCCTCTCCTGCGAGCGCTAGCCGGCTAACAAATATGGCGTGGAAACAAAACATTTGGCGAAGCCGCTGCTCCGCGCGTGCGCGGATACTTTCAGGGGAGGTCGGTAGTTGTAGTTTATGCGGGATTCTTTCCAGTTCACGACACTGTTTGACGCGCTCTTCTAAAACTACAGCTCCCACAAGACCCTGTTCGCATTTCTCCCCTGTGAAGCCGCCCATTGGTGGTTTTGGATTGTTTGTGGATTTGAAAAAAGCCCCTAAAATCTCCTCCCATTATCATCATCAGCTCTGAACGTTTCCTCAGTCCTGCAAAACTTGGTATCGATCCGATACAAAGTAAATACAGGGCCAGTATCGCCGATATTGATACTGATGCTGATACTTTTTCTTTAAAAAGCATGGACTTGAACCTAAATGTACTTTACTGTAGAGGAGAACAGTGTGTGATTATTTATGAGTTGAGTGCTCTCAAAGCAGCTATAATTAAATGTATATGTTAAAACCCAGGGCATGTTTTAAACACTGTTAAGCCAAATTTGAAGCCAACATTTTTATTATTGTAATGATCTGGATTTGCAAACACTAACTTATTACTAGAGAATAATAAAATGTTTTTTGAACTTTCCTTCAGTCTGGGTTTTTTTTGTTCAGAAACAGTAATATAATAACAGATCCATTTCTCTTTTAGCACTTCTTCAATTTTTGAGATTATTTTCACTTCTGAACAGCTCTTTATTCATTGCTGGTATTTTACCTTCCATTAAATTTTTCTTACCTGGAATCCTGTAACGTGGATCAAGTGCCCTGACAACTCCTAAAACCCTTATCTTCGACCACAGGAAAAGGGTCGCTGGTCCATTGCAATCATTTCAGCAAGACTCTTTGTAATTTCAATATAGTTCTTGGGGAATCACCTAGATAAATTAGAAAAATAATTAAGGATAGTCTAAAGCTGATCTTTTTAGCCAAAATATACATCCTATAGTGTCCCTTTTTTTCTTCAAGTGGCATTAATTAATACTGAATGTCCTATATAACTCAAATATTAATTTCACCACTGTAGCTAGCTTCCTGGATATTCATTGACTCTCTGAAACGACTGAATGTACTTTAGCGTAAATTAGATGAAATGTAAATAAAAGTATCGATCTCGGAAGGCTACTATCGATCCGATATCGATACCAACGTTGGTATCGATACTATCTATATTAGGATCGATCCGCCCACCCCTAGTCCTCACAACACTTTTATGAGCTTAATTACTAAGGAGATCTAATTTAAGCTTATTCATCAATACTATCCGGGTAAAACATATATTGTGTCAAGGTTAAAATGAGTATAGATGAGAGCTGTACCTTTTGTGACTCACAATCAGAAACTGTTGTGCACCTTTTATGGCATTGTATTCACACAAGGAAACTTTGGTAATATATCTGCCAGTTTATTGTAAATTTCATATTTGAAGATTTTGAGCTTTGCTTTGAAGATGTTTTATTTGGACTTTTTACATCTGAGAAGCAATATGAAAATGTTTATTTTCTTTGCAGCTTGATAATCTCGCTAGCAAAGTATTTAATTTACAAATGCAAGGTTATGAATATCACCCCTCACTTTTCTCATTGTCAAATAGATATTAAGAATTATATTAAGTCTATCTCTACCTCGTCTAACAAAAAGGCAACTAAAACATTGAATGTTTGTGCTTTTTTTGATGTTTTCATGTAATTTGTATTGATGTTATTTATACTGCGAAATCCTTGGTTTTTCTTATACTTGGTTTAGTATAATTTGCAATTTATTTTTATTTAATTAATTAATTTATTCATTTGTTTATTTATTTTTATTTTTTGGCTGTACTCACTAAAATGTGGTTTGGTATTATATCCAACTCCTGGCTTTTTGTTCATCAGAGATGTTGTTCACATCTGTATTTTTGAGCAAATGTTATTAATAATAAAAAAAGCTTAATTACTCACTAAACCGACTCAATTATCGTTAATTTAAACCAATGTGTTCGCGTTCACACGCAGAGTTACTTTACATTGTATTATAGTACATTTCCAACCACTACAGCTTTCTTTTTCCTACTGTTTAATGTTTCCATCAACATTTATTTAACATTCATATTCATGTGAGATCACAGCTTCGACCATGACTATATTTGAGTTGTCATCACACTTTTAAAGAGGCTGCTGAGTTCACTTAAACATGTCTTATGTCTGTGGAATGTTAAGGGGTAGTTCACCCAAAAATTAACATTCACTCACTGTTCATTCACCCTCAAGTGATTTCAAACCTTTATTGGCTTCTTTTTGAGCACAAAATTAGATATTTTGAAGAAAGCTGACATCCTGTACCATTGCCATCCATAGTAGGATAAACAAATAGCCTACTATGGATTGTTATGGTGAGAGTTAGCATGTTCTCCCTGTGTTGGTGTGGGTTTCCTCCTGGTGCTCCAGTTTGCCCTGCAGTCCAAACACATGCAGAACAGGTAAATTGACTAAATTGGCCGTAGTGTATGAAAGTGTGTAAGTCTATGGGTGTTTCCCAGTACTGGGTTGCAGTTGAATGAGTCAATAATGGCAGAATGATCATTTTTAGCTGAACTATCCCTTGAATAATAAAATAATTTCAACCCTTATGTGCTGTTATGCCCTTATGTGTGCTGCATTGGCTACCCATCATGGCCTCCCAATCATCCCCATCCACTGAATTGGCTGTATCACTGTCTCTCCACTCCACCAATAGCTGCCATTGTGTCATCCAAGTGGATGCTGCACACTGGTGGTGGTGTGTAGCGATCCCCCTCATGACTGTGAAGTGCTTTGGGTGCATGGCCATACACGATTAATGCGCTATATAAATACACATTACATTGCTGTTGGAGATGTTTTCATCCACTCTGGGGTGATTTTGAATCTTAATTTGGCCTGATGGACTGATAACAAATCTTATTTTGACACATATTTTTGGAAAATGCTTTGATATATTTTAAAAACTCAACGATACACGATGGCAAAATTGACCACCCTTTGGTGTTCAGGGGGAAAATATCCACTGAATTAAACTGTTGTAAACATGCATCAGATAAATATTTGATTCATTATTATTATTATTATTATTATTATTATTTGCATAAATCTGTTTTTTTGCAAAAATTATTGCAATAATCAACCTCAGTCCTGATCAAAACTACTAAATTGCTTTAAAAAAAATACAGGATTTTAACTCTTTAATTGGCAAATTCATAAACGATGTCACTGATTTTGTGAAAAAACACACACAAAATGTTGTATTTTTAATATAAAAAGTAGGGCTGTCCAAGAATTAATCGTGATTAATCACATCCAAAATAAAAGTTTGTTTTGACATAATATGTGTGCGTGTTATATATATTTATTATGTATATGTGATAAACACATTCATAGAAGCCAAACTATATATAAAAAAGTTACATCAAAGTAGTTACATCATATTCAAATGTAAAATTTGTATCATACACATATATTTTTTATATATCTAAATATAAACCAACATTTTATCAAGTATATGCATGTGTGTATTTATATATTCATAATAAAATATACACAGTACACACACAAATATTATGTTAAATTTTTATTTTGGATGTGATTAATCACGATTAATTTTTTGACAGCCCTAATAAAAAGTAATTGTGGACTGGATTTTTTAAACTTTTATCACAGTCTTGGACATGTGGAAGATGAGTAACATTGCCTGTGATGCATTGTTAGATTTTGTGCAGCATTTTTCTCCCTAATTTACTGTGGGTGGCTGCTTTTGCCCCATTGACTCCCATTATAAGCACATTTTTTGATTGCAAAACCATGACAGCATATAATCAGGCCTTCTTGATTGTTGGGGGTTTTACCTGCTGGGAAGAGGGACAGTTTGTAATTTTAACTGTTGATCATCAGTTGGCACCATTAACCCTTTAGATATGCCTGTGCAAAAAAACAAGCTTTGCTTCTGGGTTTTATATGGAGTATAACTGCAAATTAGGGGCGCCACGGTGGCGTAGTGAGTAGCACGTTCTCCTCACAGCAAAGAAGGTCACTGGTTCGAGCCCCGGCTGGGTCAGTTGGCATTTCTGTGTGGAGTTTGCATGTTCTCCCAGTGGTTGCGTGGGTTTCCTCCGGGTGCTCCGGTTTCCCCCACAAGTCCAAAGATATATAGGTGAATTGGGTTGGCTAAATTGTCCGTAGTGTATGAGTGTGAGTGTGTGTGTGTATGTTTCCCAGAGATGGGTTGCGGCTGGAAGGGCATCCGCTGCATAAAAAATATGCTGGATAAGTTGGTGGTTCATTCTGCTGTGGCGACCCCGGATTAATAAAGGGACTAAGCCGACAAGAAAATGAATGAATGAGTAACAGCAAATTAAAGTGTGTGTCTGTGAGTGTGACCTTGGCACATTTACCTTGATGTCTCTAAGAAAATCAAAATATGCATCTCAGCTCTTTAGCATGTGTTTTATTGAAAGGCTTTTAAGTTTTGGTATCTCCTAGCCCTGATCACTGTGATAGAAACTCGAGGAAATTCATTGTTTATGACGAAAACCTCATTTCGCGCTGCAATCAGCCGTCACACCACTGAATCAAATGCTAATCTGTGTCGATGTTAGGTTTTGTGTCCTCCTAGGTCGCATTGTAATGCGTGAAGTGTCTGAAAGTTTGCTAATCGTTTAACCTTGAATTACCTCATTTTAATTTCATGCTGTACACACAACGTACCCCAATCAATCAGTTAACTTTGAGATTAGCGAAGGTGCATTACAATGTCTTAGATATTGGTATGGAATATATCAGTGGTTCTCAAACTGTGGTACATGTACCACCAGTGGTACACAAGCTTCCTTCTAGTGGTACGCGGAGGAATCTCTGAATAATTAAAGTAAAAAAAATTAACACACTTTTAACCCTGTGATCAGTAACTTGATTTTAATAGACTAAACCTTGTATTTAAGTGGCTGACAATAATAAATATTCTCAATTAGAAGGATTAATCAGCCTCGTTTTTGAACTGTGCAGTGCTGTAGCTGCTTAATTAGGCCTACTACGCTACTGTACTTCAATACCATGATTATTATGGTGGTTATTATGGTGGTACTTGGAGAGACCATTTTTTCTGAGGTGGTACTTGGTGAAAAAAGTTTGAGAACCACTGCAATATATTATTTTAACAGAACAGAAATGTAGACTATGTATCCGCCCAGCAGGTAAAGGACGTCAACATGACGTCAGATTGATGTTGTACCCCAACGTTGTGGGGACGTTGCGTTTTCTTTGTGAATGAAAATCGGGTTGATGTCAGAACTCAACATCAGGCCGACGTCAATGTTCAACATTAAACCTAAAACAACCTAATATCAACGTCTAATGATGTACAACTTGACGTTGTGTGGACGTTACCACTATGACCGCGGTGACCACCCCCACCTGCGGCTTCTCCACGATGGACGTCCAGTGTTCTCCAGCCTACTGCCCAACTGAGCCTGGTTTCTCTCCAGGTTTTTAATTCAACACTTTCTCCAATTGGTGAAGTTTTTTTCCTCTCCGCTGTCGCCACTGACTTGCATGGTTTGTAACTTATAGAGCTGCGCATCAATGGATTACTCTTCAGTGTTTGGATTCTCAGCAGTGAAGATTAAACCACACTGAACTGAACTAAACTGAACTCCAACACTGAAAACTGGACTGACACTGTTTCAATCTACTGTAACCTTCTATGTGAGCTGGAGAGAAACCGAAGTACCCGGAGGAAACCCGGAGAGAACATGCAAACTCCACACAGAAACGGCTACTGACCCGGCCAGGACTCGAACCAGCGACCTTCTTGCTGTGAGGTGACAGTGTTTACCACTGAGCCACTGTGCCACCAGAGAAAGAACTGAACTACTGAGATGTATTTAATACTTTAAAAAAAAAAGCTTTTTTGGTGACGGCAGCTTAAAGACACCTCTCATGTCGAGAATGAAGCCTCATGCATTGCTCAGGTATGAGTTTTACACAGACTTCAACAGAGTGTCAAAATCTTATTGGTTCTGTGGGTCTCGTCTATCAAATCTGAGCTTTATTCTGTATTCTCTATTGGGTTCGTATCAGGTGATTGGCTGGGCCATTCTACAGCTTGATTTTCTTTCTCTGAAAGCATCTGAGAGTCTCCTTAGCTGTGTTTTAGATCATTGTCTTGCTGAAATGTCCATTCTGGTGTCATCTTCATCCTTCTGCCAATGTAGATGTTGGACTGAAGCAGCTGATATTCATTTACACTGAGGAAGGGAAGAACTACTGAGAGATTTCAGCTGCTGTCTGGGGTTTTCATGTATATCTACACCTTCCTTTCTTCATGTGTTCAATACTTTTTCTCTGTGTCATTTAATTTGGTTACAAATAACTCATTGTGTGAAACAATTAGTTTTGTTTTCTTTGCATATGTGGATTCCTTTGCTTGTTATCAACGTCCGGTGAAAATGTGCTTAGAATTTAGCACCTCTAGAAATATGTTTTCTGAGAAAAATGGTGACGTGTTCAATACTTATTTCCCTCACTGTATGATGTCTTTACATTTTCCTCTAGACCAGAAATGGCCAAAGTTGGGCCCGCGGGCCAAAGTTGGCCCATTGTAACCTTTCATTTGGCCCACCATCCCATGTGACAAACTTTTTATGGTTGTTTGTTTATTGCTGAGCTACAAAAAGCAAACTGAATTAAATGTTTCAATAAAATGTTGTAAATGAATCTGATTTTTTAAATACTGTAAATACTGTCACTCGATAGATAGAGGACTATGCAGAAGACATCGATGAGCAAATCAAGGCAAAAACTAGTGTCCCTCAATTCAGTTACAAATGAGATTGTTTCTGTTTTTACTATAATAAATTCATTATAAAATGTAAAAAAGATTTGCTGTATCAGTTAATATAAAGCAATGTTTTCTAGATATTTTTAAATAGCATTAAATAAATGAGGAAATTACCCATGGCAACTCTTTTCCTTCGGCCCACTAGCCTCAATCAAGTTTGGTTTTGGCCCTTCACAAGAAAAAGTTTGGGCACCCCTGATCTAGACAGAGTCTGGAGCAGCCACAAAAACACATGCTTTGTTTTAAGATTACAACAGTCCAATTTTTAAGTGCAATGTAGTATTTGTCACTAAATGGTCTATTATTAGTTATTTGTTTATTTTAACAAATACAGTTGCCCATAATAGCTACCATTATTTTCCATATTAATGGAGTTTTTGTCCTAACCAACACCTGAAAGCAGCAGCAGATAGTTCACCTCAGATCTTGAAAATAAAATAAACCGTCTGAAATTGAGCTCTAGAAATGTGACTGTGCGCAAACCAACACACATCAGTGATTCAGCATCTACATTTAATCATGTTAAAGAGGTTTAATATGTATTAATTAGATTAGAAACCTTACTATTTTGCTGGAGTGCAGTGAGTGCACTATTCTGTGCTTCTGAATGGCTGTATTTACATTTCTGTCGTGTTTCGACTGGAGAAAAAAGCCAAATTGCTTATCACTGCAAATCTCTGTAACCTGCTCACCTAATGTTTACTTTTGTATTATTTATATTATTTGCTAATTAAAAACCACCTCACATTAGTACCAACTGAGCATTATGTACTCAAATGGCCTCCACAGTCACCAGAGCTCAATCCAATAGAGCACCTTTGGGATGTGGTGGAACGGGAGATCATCATCACATCATGAATGTGCAGCCAACAAATCTGCAGCAACTACATGATGCTACCACATCAAAATGGAGCAAAATCTTTAAGGAATATTTCCAGTGCCTCTGCCATGAAGGATTAAGGCAGTTCTGAAGGCAAAAGGGGGTCCAACCCGCTACTAGTAAGGTGTACCTAATAATGTGTAGTATATACCTATGCAAATACGAATAGTTTATTTATTTGTTATTATTTGACATCATTGTTTCTACAGTGTTATTATGAAGTGTGTGTTGAGAGCATATGGTTGAGAGTTTGTATGAATAACCAAATAGAAAACAGTTTTGGTGTAAAAACCTGAGACCTCTGTTGTTTTTATGAATGAATTTGAGCAGTACCTTTTATTGGTCCAACACTTTATTATATTTAATGACTTCTGTAGCCTGTTTATACCGCCTATTTTAGTTGTTTCTTTGTTTTATTTTATTTTTTATGTTTAAGAATAATTGTTTTGCCTATTTGATATTGAAATGTTAGGTGTATATATACAATATGAAATATACAAAATAATTCGGGTATAATAAAAAAAGCTACGAAAAAATGAACGCGCTCTGTCGAAGCTCGCGCGCTCCCCGCCCTGCGCGCGCACGGCCCCTGATCGCTGCTTCGGAAACCCCGTCGATGCGCGTGGCCGTGGGTGCGCGCGCGGCAGCAGTAGATAGAAGCACCGCGCGTGAGTAGCGCCGCCCGCCATTTTACATTATTGGGAATCAAGCGGAGCTCCGCCGGGGAGTCACTCACCGCCCCCAGAACACCGAATTAGCCCAGACAGACCCGAACACAGCCGCTTAACATCGCCAGGTGAGCACACGACCACTTTGCACCGGGTTTTGGTTCGTTTCTTGCTGCGGAGGGCTTCGTTTAACCGGTGTTTGGAAACAATGTGCGGCGCGGGGGGAGGGAGGGGTTCGCCGGACACGGTCAGCAGCGCCAACGGGCCTTCAAAACACCGTAAACGCTAAAATTCGCGCACAAATGCAGATTTTTTTGTGTATTTTCAGCGTGTGTCTGCTTACTGAATAAAATTGTGTGATTTTATTCGTGTTTGTGTGTCACGCTGCAGGGCTAGCAGGCTAATGCTAATGCAGCTCCGCTGACCGAAATGCGCGCCCGAATTGCTTTAATCTCACCGAAATGCTTCTGGATATTATTTTAAATATTACTCTGGAAATTTGTAAATGGTGCATTTTGCGCCACTTGTGGAGTTTTCTTGCATCTGGTCGAATCGTGCTTTTCTCGGCATGAGGCTGAGGAAGGCCTGAGATTCGCGCCGAACACGCGCTACAGACACACACACACACACCGACCAGCCCGGCGCTTTCTCTGTGTGTGTGTTACAGAGAGTTACACTAATGTAACGTGTGGTGGGTATCAGGGTTCACTCTACTGTAACGTTCAATAGTGTAATGTGTGTTTCAAATGCACACTAATGTAACGTGTGTGTGTGTGGTTTTCAGAGGTAATGTAACGTGGATGCTTTCAGCGAGCCGCACTACTGTAACGTGTGTAGGCATGGGCCGGTATAAGATTCTGACGGTATGGTAACATTGGATTAAAATTTCACGGTATAACGGTATTGTGATTACTGCTCTAAAATATGTTTTTTTTTAAATGTCTGCCTAAAAAAACAAAACCTTTTTCCCCTTTGAACACAATATATTTTATTTTGAGATACAGTTAAAATATGTTGGAGCAGTAAACATGTCAGGCTGAATAATTCAAGTCAATCATTGACTTCTGCTGTCTTTGTTTAAAAAAAGACAGAAACTTTCACCTAAATAAAACAAATATAAATAAAAAAATCTTACTCATACCTTAGGAACGCTGTAGCAGAACATTTTGGCGGTATGAAAACCTTGACTTTTCCATACCGTGGTATACCTTGAAAACTGTTATCGTCCCATGCCTAAACGTGTGTATTTCAGACTTGCGCTAATGTAAGGTATTTCAGATAGGTACGTTACTGTAACGTGTGCTAATTTCCTTGCGTTACACTACTGTAACGTGTGGGTTTCAGTGAGTTAAAGTAATGAAACGTGTGTTTCACAGTTATTCTGATGTATTGTGTTAGTTTCAGAGAGATACACTTATATAATGCGTTTCAGACACAAGCAACACTAGTAGTACACTGTAGATCAGTGGATCTCTACTGGTTTGGCCACGGGACCCACATTTTTACATGGTCAACAAGCTGCGACCCAATTTTTTAGGAACTATAATTTTAGAAATTAATTAATTTGTTAGTTAACATACACAAGTAGTGACAGATAAATCATAAGAAAATCACAAAGACTTGCAAATAAACTATTTTGTTGCTGTCATTTAACAAAATGTATTAAATTATAGAAATATTACAAAGTAAAAACGATAAATACTGTAAACGGCGGTTAGGGTAGAGAGGTTCAGTTACCGAACTAAACTGGACTGTTGTCGAGCGCACATTTTAAAATAAAAGTCCAGTATAAGCTAAATAAATTTATTTATTTTTGACCACACACTCCGCGACCCGCTAAAAATGTTCCAAAATGGGTCGCGACCCACTAGTTGAAAAACACTACTGTAGATAGTTGCACTTTCCTAATGTGTGTGTATGCACGTTGCGGTTCTGTGTTTGTCCGTTTTACCCGGCTATCCCTGCTTAAAGTGTGTGTATTTAATGTGCTTTTGTGTTTTAGACTGTTTCCCTTCTCTAATATGTTTGTGTTTTACACACTTGCCCTTCTCTGTGTGTGTGTAGGCTGTACTTGTACTGTGTGTGGCAGCGATGTTTAACACGTTCTGCTCTACTTCAGTTTTTCTGGAGTTTAACGATGGCGTCTGTCTGTTCTACTCTTCATTATAAAGATATATATGGCTGAAATGAGGAACAGAAGCGTCACACATCCCTCATTTGAGCCCCTGAACTGCTTTAGTCTTCATGTTGTAGATGCAGTAAATTAGCTGTTTGGTGGTGGAGATATCCACTTGCCTGCCTGTAGTGAATAAAGTTATTTTCTAGGGGGCGGTTTAAGATGCTTTACACGTGTATGAAGCTGTATTGGACACGGTGAAACCTCATTGCATGCAGGTTTAAACTAAACAATTGCAAATCCTACACAGGAAATTGAATGCCCACGTAATTTGTGTAACTGTCTACCAAAACCTGCAATAATTTGGCTCATTGCATTTGAACAGATTTCTGGAGACATGGCCACAGAACATATTAATGGGAATGGTACAGAAGAACCAATGGACACGGCTGCTGCAGTTACCCATTCTGACCACTTCAACACTTTATTAGAAGCTGGTTTACCACAAAAAGTTGCTGAAAAGCTAGATGAAATTTACCTAGCAGGTAAGCCAAAACTTGAACCCTCTAAATTGACTCATCCATCTTGTCACATTCATGTTGAACTGTACGTGTCGTATGTTTTCTTGCATAGGGAATTGGCAGGTAGTTGGCAACTTTGTGTGGTTTCATTGCAAAATGGGTACTGCAGCGTTTAAAGTGACGCTGAATTGTAATGGCACACCGGGCCGCAGGAAATAAAGGCTGGATTGAGCGTGTCTGGTGCGATCCTGAGAGCGGCCTTTCTGGGGATTAGCTCTCTGTTGTTAAAGGGGTGTGGGGAGGGGTCTATCCCGGGGGGAGGACACGGGCCAGCTGGGCATACGCCAGGACAATAGAGGCAGCTGTCTGGAACGGAGACAGGTGATGTCCCCCTACGGCTTATCACTAACAGATGCTAATTACAGCGGGGGTGAGAGGGGCTCGATGCTCTGGGATAATCATTACTACTGTATGAATGACGAGCTGCCGTAAAGTGCATTAGTGCCCGCCCACTTTTAGCAGTGTTTTTTTGGGTGGAGGTTCTTGAAAAGGGTTGGTTCCTGTTACAAGCCATTAACCAATCAAACCAGCTTTGAGGAGAATCACATTACAAACTTTGATTATAAGCGAAGTGGTTTATGCAAATAACACAAATGAATGGGTGTATACAGATGAAGTCAAAATTATTAACCCCCCCTCCCATGTGAATTTATCTTTTATATATTTCCCAAATTATGTTGAACAGATTGAGGAATTTTTCCTATAATATTTTTTTCTTCTGGAGAAAGTCTTTGTTTTATTTTGGCTAGAATAAAAACAGTTTATGATTTAATTTTTTAAACCATTTTAACATCAATATTATTTGCCCCCTTAAGCAATATTTGTTTTCGATCGTCTACAGAACAAATCACAATTTTACAGTGACTTGCCTAATTACCCTAATTTTAACCTAATTAACCTTGTTAAGCATTTAATTGTCACTATGCACTGTATATTATGTACTGTCATCATGACAAGGATAAAAGAAATCTGTTATAAACATGTCTAGAAAAGAAGAAAAATCTCTCCATTTAAACATAAATTAAAAAAACAAATAAATATTAAATTGACAGGAGGCTAATAAGTGTCATTGATTTATTTTTTTAAATTTTTTTCCCAAAATTAATGTTTTCTCAGTGTCCTTTATTTTTTATTTTATTTTTTTAAACTTCTCTATTGTATTTTTTACATCACAAATGATACAGTACAAATGATAACTTTTACATATGCATACTTTTTTCCTTTTAAACACAAAGTTGTAACATCATTTTATTATATGCGTAAGAGAACAACAACAACAACAACAAAAAAAACGGGGAAGGGGCAAAAAAAACGGGGAAGGGGCAAAAAAAACTGGAAAAAAATAAAGAAATAAAATATTTAAATAAGGAGGGGAATTTGAGGTGTTTCTACTAAGGTTCAATCACTGCTCTTGGTAAAGTACTCAATAAATGGATTCCATATTACATGAAAATTCTTTTATTTTTTAGGGAAAGCCTTAGCTTCTCAAGTTGCAGATAGGACATGACATTTTTTTATTAATGTGGAGCAACGTGGAGGATCATTTCATTTCCAATTTAGTAAAATCAATCTATGTGCCAAAAGAGTTATAAATCTGATCACTGTACGTTAATTATTAGATAATTCTGCGTTCTCACTAACACCAAATAGAGCTAAATAGCCCCAGGGTATACTTGTTTTCCCACCACTTCTGATATTAATTTAAAAACTGAATCCCAATAATTAACAATTTTAGAACAACTCAAACATGTGAACTAGTGATGCCGGGGTTTGATTGCAGTGTCCTTTATTTTAGTTATTTTACTTTAAAATGAGTGAAAATAACCTTTTTTGTTTGACTGAAACGGGTAAAATGCTTAATTTGAAATGGCACTAAAGGTTTTTACATCTAAAGTCTTTTTTTTACACACACATACATATATTTATTTATTTAGAAATGTCAGTGGGCAATCAACTGAGAAACTGTTTGTAGTGGCACTAATGCACTCTGTCCATGGATGTTAGTGCAGACTGTTCATGCAGTTTTTGTCACCGGTACCCATAGTTGTACCTGTAAACATCATCAGGCAGTTTTATCCTAGAGACAGACAGCAAGATACAGAATAAACACTTTGAGTCAGTAATCAAACAAGTCCCTGGAGAATTAGCAACGCTGCAATTCCTGAGGTCTACATTAATGCCCGCTCCAAATGATGATACACATGAACTCTCTCTCTGAGTTGCGCTGATGTACAATTAAAGAGTCTGACTGGACGGGCTGTAAAGGGTCCTGCCGATCAGGACATCACTTGGCAGTGCTAAGTTGTGTCTGGTTTTGTGCCTGTAGGCCTGGTGGCACACAGTGACCTGGATGAGAGGGCCCTCGAAGCACTGAAAGAGTTCAATGAAGAAGGTGCACTGCAAGTTCTCATCCAGTTCAAAGAGAGCGATCTATCCCATGTGCAAGTAAGTGCTCTCACATCACACACTTTTTTTTTTTTTTTTTTTTTGTGTGTGTGTATAACGGAATATTTTATTAATCCTCTCTTGATCTAAACCAGAACAAAAGTGCCTTTCTCTGTGGAGTGATGAAGACCTACAGGCAGAGAGAGAAACAGGGGACCACCAAAGTTGTAGAATCTACTAAAGGACCAGATGAGGCAAAAATTAAGGTGTGTTTTACAGGTTTTTTGTAACACTTTAGGTAACAGTTTGCATCATTTACTTCTGTTTTATTACCTACATATTAAGATATTACCTGTTTTTCATCAATAATATAAAGTATATACTGATTCACCATCTCTAATCCAACCCAATGCCTAAACACAACTACTAATTTAATTATTAATAAGCATCTAATTAGTAGTTTACTGAGCTAAAAGTCTTTTAATGGGTTGTTAATAGCATACATTTTACATAAACACTATTTTTATTTTTATGTTGATCTTGCCACAAGTTGCAGATGTGGCATTAAATACTCTGAAAAAAAAATTTACCCTTGCATATTCTTCAAATTGGCTACCCTTTTGTTATGTTCAGGCCATTTTTGCCCCCATTGACTTTCATTTATAAAAAAATTTTTGATTGAAAAGCCAGGACAGCATATATAATCATGCATTTTCCCACTCTCATTATGAGTTGGATTTTTCATTTACATGTAAACATTTGCCAGGACAGCATATATAATCATGCATTTTTGGTTGTTTGTGGTTTTCCATGTTGGGAAGAGGGACTATTTGATATTTATACTGTTGATCGTAAGTTGGCACCATTATTCCTTTAGATGGGCCTATGCAAATAAGTTTATGGCTTTTATATTGTAGTTCTGTGGAGTAAAACATCAGATTATAGTGTGTGAGCTTAAATATACTTAGTGTTTACTGTGAGCTGAGGGGCTTATTCTTTATTTTCTGAAACATATCACGTTTGCAAAGGTCTCTTATGCACACTCACACTATACTCCGGATGAAAGCCAGAAACTAATATCTTTTTTATATATTAAAGGAATAAT
>CAIGQQ010003609.1:1702220-1727942 GCA_903798035.1 Danio albolineatus | reverse complement strand
GAAGTGCCATGGGATTTTACTGACCACAGAGAGTCAGGAGCTCGGTTAAACGTCTCATCCGAAAGACGGCGCTTACAGACACTATAGTGTCTCCTTTACTTCCAGGGTTTAACCCCTACTCTTTTTTGAAGAACATCCTGGGATTTTTAACGACCACAGAGAGTCAGGACCTCGGTTTAACGTCTCATCTGAAAGACGGCGGTCACTGAGCAGTATAGAGTCCCCTTCACTATACTGGGGCGTTAGGACCCACACAGACCGCAGGTTGAGCGCCCCCTGTTGGCCTCACTAACACCACTTCCAATAGCAACATAGTTTTCCCATGTAGTCTCCCATCCTCTCCCCACGCTGGAATACACACATGGATCTCATCGGCGTGACGCAGCTTCAAAAATTAGTTTCAAACCGGAAGAACGAATTTGCTCGAAATAACGCAAAAACAACCAATTTTCACTTTTTAGTCAATTATATGTGTCCTAATAGTGTTTATAGCAGCGTGGGACACATATATGACTGTCAACAGCTCAAACACATGTGTTTTGGTGTTTCGTGGCCCTTTAATGTACACAGTTTTTTTTTCTGTGCATAACTGGGCCTGAACTGGGTCAGATATGTTGGAGTGCCACGACTGCAATAAATTTGATAAACCCATGAAGCGTTTCGCTTTAGGCGTGCTTTGGCTGTGCTTTTCTCAAAGCGACCTGATTGGTGTGATTTTTTCTTTACTCAAAAATAATTTGCATGTATTTTAAAAGTGGGTCATGATACACCAAACTTACATGACCCACATTTACATTTTTAACATCTGGTCCAAATACTACATTTGATATCTGGCCCAAGTCTTGTGCGCCACCTTAAAGACGGTGCCACCTCTGCCAAACTCGAGCCATGTTTGACCCACATGCTGTATGCAGTGCCCAACGAACGCCTGCTGTGCCAGCATTATGCCAAATCTGGGCCAGACCTCGTTGCTACCTGGGTATAGTCATAAAGTGTTACTTCTTATTTGACTGTAAAGTAGCCCTTCGGGACATTTCTAACACAGCTCTATGAAACAGGATAGTCTCACTGCTCCATTAACAGAAATAAAAAGATCAGATTAGATTTGACATTCATAAAGCCGGTCTGCCACCTCAAACATCCAGCCCATAATTGATCAGTGAATGCCCTTGGATTGTGAGTCTGTTTGTAAATCGAATGACAGACCGCAGTGAGTGATGATGATGAAGATGATGATGATGTTTTCTGCACAGCATCGTTGCTTGATTTCCATGGAAACCCAGCGCCAGCTCTTACTACAGGACAAATGAGCCAAGGAAAATATATATATATATAAATATCTGCGAATGTACAGTTGTCAAGGACAGTGTGAACTGGAGATCTACATGTGATGAATGTTGCGTCATGAAAAAGCAACAGCTTAGACGCTATTTTCTTTCTCTGTTGAATAGTTTGTGATGTATGAAACCCTAAATAAGAGCTCTGCAGATGAGTATTCCCTCACTTCTGAATCTAAGATGCAAACGGTAACATTACAATTAGGGCGATGTGGTGGCGCAGTGGGTAGCATGATCGCCTCACAGCAAGAAGGTCACTGGTTTGAGCATGAGTTTGCATGTTCTGCCCGTGTTGGTGTGGGTTTCCTCCGGGTGCTCCGGTTTCCCCCACAAGTCCAAACACATGCGCTATAGGGGAATTGGGTAAGCAAATTGTCAGTAGTGTATGTGTATGGATGAGAGTGTATGGGTGTTTCCCAGTGATGGGTTGCAGCTGGAAGGGCATCCGCTGTGTAAAACATATGCTGAATAAGTTGGCGGTTCATTCTGCTGTGGCGACCCCGGATTAATAAGGGGACTAAGCCAAAAAGAAAATGAATATTGGTATATTACTATATCAGCCATTTTGCGATAAATGACAAGCTCCTTGGGGAAGCTCTCCCATCCCGTGCTGCCCCACCACTGGTGCAACAACGGTTGGGTGATGACGGCGCTCGCGTGACCTCTGCCAGCCTGGTTAGTGCTGAAACCTCTGTGTGATTCTAAAGACCAGTGTTCTGTCGATTTGTCCAACCTTGTCAGATTGTCCTACTGTAACTCCCATTCAAAAAGTAGGTAGCACATTTTGATGACGCAATATGCTAACCATCAGATTTTGCTGTCAGTGTAAATATTAATGTGGAGTAGTGTGATATGAAGCTGTAATATCGCTCTAACCTAGCTAATCCCTCACCCCAACCTCAGAACCACTCAAATACAGTGTTGGTAGCATAATCTGATGGGTAGGATAAAAACAACGGCACACACTGCAATATTTTTTAAAATCCTAAGCGATTGTGTCATGTCAGACAGCACGAACATGTCACACTGTAAGATCCCAGCTGTCGTAAACTGAATGACAATGAAGAAGCGCCAAACATGGAAGAAAACGCCCCTGGAGTTTGCCTGTCATCGACCCATGACACTTTCACTATCCCGTGTTCTGAAAGGATTCCTCACAGCAAATGTAAACAAACTGTAGTGACAATTTTGCACACAGCGCGCCTCAGTGATAAAACCAGAAATAAAAAAAACCAGTTTTGTCATTTGAATTGTCTCATGGATTGCGTCATCAGATTCGGTGCTCTTATTAGGGCTGGGCGATACTGCAAAATTGGTATTGATCCGATACCAAGTAAATACAGGGCCAGTATCACTGATATTGATGCAGATACTGATACTTTTACTTTAAAAAGCATGCACTTGACCTGCATGTACCTGAATGTACTGTTCTGTAGGGGAGAACCATGTGTGATGATTTATGAGTTGAATGCTCTCAAAGCAGCTATAATTAGCCTTAATGTCTATGTTAAAACCAAGTTGTTTTAATTTCCTATTAACACTACAGCAAATGATAAAACCATTTTTTTAACCACCACTATATATTTTCTAAATTCCAAAATAATTCATATAAATAGCAGGCTTTAATATGCTGACTATTTAGGCTTTATTTAATCAGCCTGATGATGAAAGTAACAACTTCAACTATGACCACCAAGAATTAATTTATGTATTTTTTAAATTGGCATCAACTAATACAGAATGTCCTATATAACTCAAATTTTAATTTCACCACTGTAGCTAGCTACCGGGATAATCATTGCCTCTTTGAAACGATTCGGCCAGTGACCTCTGTCTCAGGGCTGGCACTGCTGGGGGTCTGTCTGTAGGATGTGCCTCCTTTTCACTCCTATTTTGCAGCTCGGCGTTCTCTTTTTCATGTTGGTTTGTGTTTGTGTAGATTTGTGGTGTTGCCACAATATCGAATAGACTTTCTACAAACATCACAGTTTGCAATATTTTTGTTTATTGTAGTAAAATAACTTCAAACAGCACTCCTCTTTCTTTCCGTCATCTCAGAACAGCCATAAGTGCTCGTGCTTTGGTGCTGCTGAGTCTGTCGTAGTTTCCAGCTATTCTCTTAATAAATGAAACTCAGACTGGAGGTTATGAATATCAGAAGAATATACTTTATTGGAACAATTTCCAAAAAAGCAGAGACAGTCTGGAGCAGACCCATCTTTAGTCTCTCCCCAGGACAAATCCAATGTCCCTCAAATTTGCTATACCTTTTATCCTTGCGTCCTCCCACCTTTGTGTTTTCACAGCTGGTTCCTGGTTCAACAGGCCTCTCCCAGCTCCTACTAATTTACGACCTCTATTTAAAGCACCCTCTTCTTGTTGGGCCTTACAATGTACAGATCTAATGTACTCATAACTGTTTTTCCACATACAGATCAAATTTGGCAATCATTAGTAGTGTTTGTGTATTCAAACATCTAAACTGGACTCTTCTCACCCATACAGTTTGAGTCTTTTCAAACATACATGACAGTTTCAACATATTTCGTATACATTTCATGCTATTCTTGCTGTTTACACTGTTGGTTCTGCATTGTATCCCCCAGTCCTCTCTCGCGTGCCCTTTTATGACCTCTTTGCCTTAACCCATCACCTGTTTTCAAAGACATGTAATGGCAGATTCATACGGCCCTCTGCTCACACAATTAAAAGTCTTTACACAGCTTTTTAGAAAATAAAAATCTTCTTCAAGTCACGTGTTGAAAGGACAACTAATAATAACAGCAGAGCAGGGAGGAGCAGCGGTGCATACGAAATATACAAGTAGCAGGGTATTTAGAGACATGTCCCCTCTTTTATGAAACGGGAGCAATGTACTTTAGCTTAAATTAGATTAAATTTCAATAAAAGTATCGATCTCGGAAGGTTACTATCGATCCGATATCAATACCACCATTGGTATCAATACTAACAATATTAGGATCGATCCGCCTACCTCTAGCTCATACTGGTTCTTGGATTGACGCTCGTCTCAGCTGTTGTCACACTGCAGGAAATCTCCTGACAGAACTTCATCGGAGGACAAATCTGATCGCAACAGACATTAAGCAGCCTTCTGTGAACATGTCAAACCAACGATGAAAGATCACAGATTTGGTCACACTTTATTTTGACGGTCCGTTTGTTGAATTTAAGCTACATTGCAACTAATTCTCATTAGATTATAAGTAGACTGTTAGATTGGGGTTGGGGTTAGTGTAAGTTGACATGTACTTGCACAGTTCTTATAGTCAGTTAAATGTCTGTTGAATGTCAGTATCAGCGGATATTAAGTAGACAGTCTACTAATACTCGAATGAACCATCGAAATAAAATGTTACCACAGATTTTAGTCCAGGATTTCAGGAATCATCTAGGGTTAGTCTCAGATGACAAAACCGTGGCTGAAATCTCACAGTGTGAGCAGGGCTTGAGACGGACTGCGGAGGACTTACCGGTTGACCTACCAGTTAACACCATAACTCAGGCTAGATCACCCTCTATGAGGCCTACCTACGCCCTGAAGTAGAATCTGTTCACTGAAAAGTGCACTTCATGCCAAGAAGAAACCTGGACATGCCTGATAAGCATTATGCTTTCCTTCCTTCAGGATAGGTTGGAGAAGAGGCTGTCTCCATCCACACTGAAGGTTTACGTTGTTGCCATCTCTGCTCATCATGACGCGGTGGATGGTGGAACACTGGGAAGGCATAATAATAATAATTCCTTAAATTTTATATAGCGCTCTTCAAGACACTCAAAGCGCTATACACAATGAGGGGGAGGGGGGATGGGATATGGGGATGGTCAGCAGGCCATGATGGACAGAGGCCAATGGGCAGATGCTAGGATGCCCCTACTCTTTTTCGAAGAACATCCTGGGATTTTTGACGAGCACAGATAGTCAGGACCTCAGTTTAACGTCTCATCCGAAAGACTGAGACAGTATAGAGTGCCCTTCACTATACTGGGGCGTTAGGACTCACACAGACCACAGGTTGAGCGCCTCCTGTTGGCCTCACTAACACCACTTCCGACAGCAACCGAGCTTTCCCATGTGGTCTCCCATCCAGGCACTGACCGGACGCAGCCCTGCTTAGCTTCAGTGGGCGACCATGTGAGAGTTGCAGATAACTAGATGCCGGCCTAACCTCATCATCCGGTTTCTCAGAAGCACGAGGTGATGAAATCCTCCCCGCCCCCCTCTCATGCCCTCTTGGGACCTCTCTGTAGTCCTAACAGGCCAGCAGAGAGATCTGTTTGAACCACTCGACTCACTGACATGTGGAAATACAGCGCCCCAATGCGTCCACATCCAACTAACTAATGTTACGAGTTGCTTCCAAACACATTTACAACTAGCCCAGACGTTGCACGCTACAAACAAGTCAGAATTACAATGCTATAAGTTCAAGAGTTCACACTTAGCTGATGATTGATAATAAAGCTTGTTTGGCATGCTGTCCCGGGAGAGAGCCCTGAGCTCATAAGATCCTCGAGCCCTGGGCTCCCTCCCGTTTGCAGGGCGAGAGGAGAGTTTGAGCTCAGGTAGATCTCGATGAACTCCCCCTCGGCTTATTTCCAGCTAGTGGTGAACTGAGGAGAGGTGTATTCGTTAAGAGCTTGGCTATAATATCAATTGTGCTTTCAAGTAACTTAGTGCTTGTTATTTGGACCGTGGGAGGAAACCGGAGAGCCCGGGGAAAACCCACGCGAGCACAGGGAGAAGAAGCGAAACTCCGCACAGAAACGCCACCTGATTTAGTAGGGACTTAACCAGAGGCATTCTTGCTGTGAGGCCACAGTGCTAGTCACTGGGCCGCCGTGTCGCCTATCTGAAAGGAGGGAAAGTAGAAGTGGATGGGGGGGGGGGGTTCTTCAAGACGAAGATGTTGAGATAAGAAAACTTTGGTTATTTATAGAGAGTTAGGAATCATACGATTGGATAATCAGTCATTAGCTGAAGCTGTAACAGCTGGGAACAATCATAAGCACGTGATCCTCTCGAAATTTGTTTATGAATAAACTTCACAAAGAGGATAGATAATATGTAATCATCCATTGTTTACCTGGTGTATTGTCTATGATTAGGTCAGCTCACCTCTTCTGACAGCACTCTTCTTCTTTCAATTCAATTCATCTTTATTTGTATAGCGCTTTTACAATGTAGATTGTGTCAAAGCAGCTTCACATGCATTATAAAAAATTGAAAGTGTCAGTCCAGTTTTCAGTGTTGAAGTTGTTTAGTTCAATTCAGTGTGGTTTAATAATCACTGCTGAGAGTCCAAACACTGAAGATTAATCCATCGATGCGCAGCTCTACAAGTCCCGAACCATGCAAGCCAGTGGCGACAGCAGCGAGGAAAAAACTGGGCACTTGGGCACGACCATTTCTCCTATGGCCAGACGTCTTGTGCAGAGCTGCAGTCTAGGCGCCGGAGGCTGGAGAACGCCAATGCGAGGACTCGTCTGTCACTGGGGTCTTACAGGGATCGGTCTCATGCTCTTCACTCCTCCATGACCACCACAGCAGCTTCTCAGGATACGGCCCGGTCCAGGATTATGGAAACCTCTGGAATAATAAAAAACAGACTAACATAAGTGCAGATGCCGTTCAAATTATAATGTCTTTTGGGGAGTGTTCCCGGCTCCGGTTGCCCTAAATAATGCAGACTAACAATCCTATAGAGGATTTGGATTGAACAGCATTTGTGTTTTATGTGTATGCTAATGCAGAGAGATGTGTCTTTAATCTAGTTTACACTGACAGAGTGTGTCTGCTTCCCGAACTGTGCTAGGAAGGCTGTTCCAGAGTTTAGGTGCCAGATAAGAGAAAGACCTACCGCCTACAGTTGATGCTGATATTCTGGGAATAATCAATTGTCCAGAATTAATTGTGCATAGAGGACGTGATGGGCTATAATACACCAGGAGCTCCTTCAAATACTGGGGAGCCAAGCCGTTCAGGACTTTGTAGGTAGTCAGTAAGATTTTAAAATTTACACGATATTTAATAGGGAGCCAATGCAATGCTGAAAGAACTGGAGTAATCTGATCATATCTCTGTGTTCTAGAAAGCACTCTAGCAGCTGCATTTTGAACTAGCTGAAGTTTGTTAATCAGACCAACAGGGCAACAGCCTAGTAAGGCATTACAGTAATCTAATCGAGACGTCATGAAAGCATGAATGAGCTTTTCCACATCAGACATTGATAGCAGATGTCGATGTTTGGCAACATTTTTAAGATGAAAAAAAATGCAGTTTTACTGATGCTTCTCACCTCTTCATTACTCGACTGAGATTTCTGTACGTGGAAATATCTTGAGAAATCGGTATATCGAGATTTTGTCCCACCACAACGCGTACATTTTTTTAGGTCACACACTTACCAGCAGCCAATCACAATCTCATTACCACAGTGAACTCATGGGAAGACACAGGGAAGAGGGACAGAAAACCCATGCAAGGTACAGTACATAGTGTGACAATTGGGGATGCAACTTATATATCAAATATGCCCTTGATGTCAGTGGATGTACACCTCCATCTCTCATGAATTCACCATAAAAACAGAGTAAAGTACGTCTCTCTATCAGACACACCCTCATCACAGCCTCTTTCAGAAAAAGTTTCACGAGGCACCCGTCCGTACCCTCAGCGACCGTGGGAATGTGTCAGCTGTGAGGAATGAACTGCAGTGCAATGCAGAAGGAGAGAGGGCTGCTGCCGTCTCTATGATCCACAATAAAGCGTCTCATTTCCCAGCTGCTGAGCTCACACCAGCCACACGAACACTCAAGCATGACCCTCTCATTTGGAGACATTTCCTTGCTCTACTCCAGCTCTCGTGGATGAAAAGCATCAGCGAGTCCGGAAAAGACGGATGGCTCGTCCTCTCAGCGCCTGCATTCAGTGTAAGGGAGCACTTTATGAATGAGGAGTGAAGAGTCCTCAGAGACGGCAGAGCATCAGCACCACTCCAAACCACGCAGTACCGTCTGAACACTCGCTCCATCTGTCTGTCGGTTTAGAGTATCTGTTATGATTTGTATAACTCACAACAAATTGTATATTTAATTTCAAGAATTAGACTGTATGTTGAAGTAGATTTTTTAAAAATATGGACCCACATAGCAAAATTTCTCTGGCCCATATCTGGCCGACACAATTTTTTGCTTGGCCCACATGCTGCTGTGAACTACGGTACATGATTGGACCAAACATAGACCATATCTGTATCACGATCACCAGCGAGCTCCACTGTCAGAGATCGCTGGTTCACACACACACTTCCGTGAACTACAAATCATCCATGTTTAAGGACTACATTTCCAGCCATGCAGCACACACACACACTCCTGTTCCATATCACGACTGATTGCGCACACACACCACCGGAGGACTGTCTGAAACTGATTACACACACTACATAAGCAGCACATACACACTCAGTCATTGCTGAGTATTGTTATCTGTTCTGTGACATACAACGCGTTTCCTTTTTTCCTGTTATTCTGAGTTTTCGACCCTAGCTCTGTTATTTGTTTAGCCTTGTCTGCCGCCAGCCTTTTTTGACTCCTTGCCTGTTCTTGACTACGATTTTGGATTTCCTGTACATACCTGTTTGTCCCCGATGACCGCTGCTCTACTGCTTGTACGAGTAGCCCACCAACCTCTGTTTCTACAGAGGAAGAAGGGGCTTATCGAGAGCAAAGTTCAGGAGGTTTAAAAAAAAGCCCAGTCATTAAATCCGAGCCCCTCTGCTGCCAAACGAAACCTCTCCGCAAACTCCTTTAAATCCAAGCCACATTGCTGCAGCGCATGCAGACTGAGAAGTTGTGGCATGTGGCTGAAGGAGTCGTTCTGCTGGGTCCTCATATTTGGCTGAGTATTCTGTTACGCCGGAAGTGACAAAGACAACGGTGTGAGGATCCAAATGCAGATTTAATTTAAAAGCAGTATAGCAGCGGTCATCTGGGGCAAACAGGTATGTACAGGAAATCCAAAATCGTAGTCAAGAACAGGCAAGGAGTCAAAAAAAGGCTGGCGGCAGACAAGGCTAAACAAATAACAGAGCTAGGGTCGAAAACTCAGAATAGCAGGAAAAAAGGAAACGCGTTGTATGTCACAGAACAGATAACAATACTCAGCAATGACTGAGTGTGTATGTGCTGCTTATGTAGTGTGTGTAATCAGTTTCAGACAGTCCTCCGGTGGTGTGTGTGCGCAATCAGTCGTGATATGGAACAGGAGTGTGTGTGTGCTGCATGGCTGGAAATGTAGTCCTTAAACATGTCTGATTTGTAGTTCACGGAAGTGTGTGTGTGAACCAGCAATCTCTGACAGTGGGGCTCGCTGGTGATCGTGACAATCTGGGCCAAGACTCAGTCAGGTTAATAACCCATAACTGGGCCTGAACTGGGCCAGATATGTTGGTGTGTCGCAACTGCAATGAAATTAGCAAAATTTCTCTGGCCCAGATCTGGCCCACACAATCAATTTTCTGCTTTGCCCACATGCCGCAGTGAATTACGGTACATGATTGGACCAAGTCTGGCTTCCATACAAGGGCCAAACATGGACCATAGAGATGCGCGGATGGGCTTTTATTTTATCTGCAACCGCATCACAAACCTCATCATCCGTTCGCACTAACATTTTTGACCAATTTTTAAAACCGCACCCGTCTGCCATCTGCTGATTGGGCTCTTTATTTGAATGGCTTATTCTTTTTTATTATTAAATGAATGTTTCTTTATTGATTATTAGAGAATAGAGAATGACTTTAATGTAGACATGTAGTTAATCCAGAATTAGTTGCTACCAGGGATGTTGTCAGGATTACATAATTTTCTTACATTCTTTCCTCTCAATCACTTTCAAAACATACACACTAGTAAGAAGTACTTAAATTACACCTTTCTCATATTAGTCCAGATGAAAATCCCAGTTTGGAGAATCTCCAAGTCTTCAATAGATGTAATTGGATAACGTTGAAGTAATTTCCCACTCTTTTGCAGGTGGCACAGACATCCAAAACATTTTTGGTGCAATGTTACATTCATATAAATATGCAGGATTCAAAAGCGTTTTTATCACCCATCATTTAGACGGTTCGTATCATGAGAGAGGGTTTTCCAGCTGATAGGCTCCAAATGAAAATCTGTTAATGGGTTTCTATCAAGCAAAACAACCTCAAGTTTCCCCTTCAGCCCTGAATAGACTGAATCATGAACAGACGTCAGCACAACACGCTCTGAGATACCAGTGATCATGTGACTTTACGAGGGTCAGCTTTAATGAAGCGCATTCAGAGATGGCAGGGAGAGGAGGATCCAAAGGCAGATTTAATAAGAAATAAAGCTACCAGCAGCAATTAAGAGAGTTCAAGTGCTTTAAGGTCTTCAGACATATGAATAAAACGATTACTATTATTTAGTAAGCCTAGAATTACTTCATTCAACAATAATGTTATAGTGCCGCACTGTTATATCTTTTCAAACGGTAAAATTCATATATATATATATATTCATTCATTTTCTTTTTGGCTTAGTCCCTTTATTAATCCGGGGTCGCCACAGCGGAATGAACCGCCAACTTATCCAGCATATGTTTTACGCAGCGGATGACCTTCCAGGTGCAACCCATCACTGGGAAACATACATACACACTCATTCACACTCATCTACTACGGACAATTTAGCTTACTCAATTCACCTGTACCGTATATCTTTGGACTTGTGGGGGAAACCGGAGCACCCGGAGGAAACCCACGCGACCATGGGGAGAACATGCAAACTCCACACAGAAACACTAACTGACCCAGCCGAGGCTCGAACCAGCGACCTTCTTGCTGTGAGGTGATCGTGCTACCCACTACGCCACATATAATATAAATATATATATATATTAGGGATGCAATGGTTCTCGGCAAAAAAAAAAACGTATTGTCCCGCTGTCCTCCCAGGGTTTGGTGCATCCTGTGATCTGCGGTTTACAATATGCATTATATTTATATATATATATATATACATATATATATATAAGTTGCCTGGAAATAATATCCTGTAAGGTTTGTGAGGGGAGTGGAAGAGCATTGTTGGGAAGACTTCGTCAGGGTAAACGTTGGCGTGAGAGAGAGATTATTTGCCCGGCTAGTTGTCGAATAGAGAACTAAAGAGAGCTTATAGCATCTATGATCCAGCGAAGATAGCAATTTCCACCTTGAGCATCAACAGACAATTTGTTGCACTGTGTTTACTAAACACAGCGTGAGCCACTAAGGTGAACGTCGGAGAGTTCGTATCAGTGGACCGCAATCGAGTGTCGCCAATGACCCTGAGTGTAGCACCCTGAGAAACCAGGATATCTCAGATATCTGGATGCGACGCACCCTGCCGACGTTCTCCTTTTCCTCCACGCACTATAGCTCCGGTTCTAGAGTATAGACTGATTTCACGCGGCCGCCATTTTAGACAGCGAAATCGAGGCTGCTGTGGGAAGAAACCCGGAAGTTTCGCCTGAGTCACACAGGAATGTTGTGCACCTGCTGTATATCTTATCAGCGAAGAGAAAGTGACACAAATTTATACTTTCACCGCCTACTGAGTGACCCGAAGGTCCGTTCTGAATGAATAGTGAAAATAAAAAGGGATATCAGATCTCATTTTCAACCAAGTTAAAGGGAAATAGCGCTAGTTAGCTAACGTTTTCTTTCCCAAACACACGTTTTAAATGCCGTTTATCAAACTCAAGTTAATGAACTGATTCTGTCACTATATTAGACTCGTCGGGATACAAAATTTCGGTTCTGAAATGTAAAAAAAAACTCCTTTTCCCGTTATCATGTAGGGCACTGTTGATGGTGTGCCATTGTGATCACGTACTCAACAGAAATGACTGTGATTGGCGGTGAAGGTCATCAGTTCACCGCACTTGCGGCACTTCGCTGATGTTTACGGAGTGCAAACACAGACGAGTGATCCGCTTGATGAGTCGACTGATCTTCACCACTTTAAAACGCTCCAGTGTCCGTCTATCTGTGTTTGCAATCTTTGAGGAGCGGTTAAATGATGACCTTCACGAACAATCACAGTCATTTCTGTTGAGCACTGGTGAACACTGTGGCAAATCAGCTGTTTATGAACGCGCTCAGCGGCGCTTAAATTTTAGCGAAAAACGAACATTTTTAAGACTTCAGTAGCGGGACAACACTATAACAGACAACACAGGGGTGTGCTACAGGGGACTGCAGTGTTTTATCTCTCACCGGGTTGCTTAGGCTGAAGCAGGGAAGCCCTCACGGTGTTTACCTGCTGCCATGAACTGCAGTCTAGGAGGACACTTCAGCGTATTACTCTTAAAGTGACGTTGTTTGATGCCTAATATGCTTTTAATTGTTTAAATTAGACTGAACTGATGATATTAAAGTGATGTTTACACCATTTCTGCATTTTGAGATCGCGGCAGCAGCTGGAGGTGTGTAGTACACAGCATGTTGCTGCAATGTTTACGGTACTGATCCTATACTCCCGGATTTCTTCCCACCGCAGCCTCGCTTTCGTGTTTTAAAATGGCGGCCACGTGAAATAAGCGTATTCCCTGGTTCTGGTAAGAGCAAACTGTTGTTTATTTATTCAGGGCCCTTCAATGGCCATAGGGAAAGGGTGCTACATAATCCTGATATAAATGTGCAAATCTTGCAGTTTTTCACTTCAGCCTAAATGTATCAATGATTTTTCTGACGTCGTCTTATACTTCAGTTTCTCATCAAAACTTATGACCAATCAAAAGCTCTCTAGTGTCTCACACTTCTTCTCATTTGCTGTTAGTATTAAATTCGCTTGAGCTCAACCACTCACTGAGAGAGCAGTAAGAAGAACAACATTACTGGCTGTTTTTTTTAAGGGGAGGGGCTACACTATGCCCCGCCCTGTTTTCATGCTACTGTTGAGATTACATCATAAATTGAGCATAAATTAAAACACTTCTCATGGACATTTAATATACACACATCACAGACTAGTTTCACATCTGTTAACCATTTCTCCATCCTCTCTGAATGAATGCAGATTATTAAATGTTTTGCAGAAAGTCATAGCTTGCGAGGAAATAATTTGACCAGCCTTCAAAAGTAAAGCATGTTTTGCAGTTCTGCTTGAGTCCTGAAAGCCACAGCTGTTGGTGGAGGCAGATGTCTGAATAAAACCTCCCGCAGCTGCAAATAGCTTAAGCTCTGCTCAAACCACAATTATTACTGACCTGAGTCAAAAATAAGCAATGATGTTTTTTTCCACAATTGGTTGGCGCAATTTTGAAGCCACAGTAGTGGTTAAATCAGATTATATATGCTTAACCAAATGAATCGTACACTTTTATAATTATATAGTTTATAGATACTGTGTGTTTGTAGAATTTCAATAAAAAAAATTCAATTTCACCTTTATTTTTCTAGCGCTTTTACAATGTAGATTGTGTCAAAGCAGCTTCACATGGAAGGTTATAGTAAATTGAAACAGTGTCAGTCCAGTTTTCAGAGTTCAGTTTCATGCTTTCAGTTTCAGTTTCATGAATCCGTCTCATGCTGTCCACTCCTCCATGCACCACAGCAGCTGCTCAGGATACGGCCTGGTCCAGGATTATGGAACCTTGGGATCGTCTCATTGCAGGTCTTGGATCACATCAGTGGCGCTGCACTGATGCCAGTTTGATTTGGCGTCCAACGCTCCAGTGCTTGTGGCACTTACATTTATACATATGACAGAATCCATGAGTTGTTCTTGATGTGTTTCCCTTTTAAGACCTCTGAGCTGGAAGTGACAGGGTGGTTCATAAGCTAATTTCGAGAGGATCACGTGCTTATGATTCACCACGGCTGGTCGCACATTAACTAATCACGATCTCCCAATCATATGATTCCCCATTGACTATAAATAACCACAGTTTCACTCCTCAGCTATCTTCGTATGAAAGAAAACCCCCCTGTCCTCCCCCTTCTCCTCCTTTTCTTAGATCGGGCGGCACGGCGGCCCAGTGGTTGGCAATGTCTCCCCACAGCAAGAACACTGCCAGCCCTGGTCAGTGCACCACAGCTGCTGTGGTGCACTCCTCCATGCACCACAGCAGCTGCTCAGGATACGGCCTGGTCCAGGATTATGGAACCTTGGGATTGTCTCATTGCAGGTCTTGGATCACATCAGTGGCGCTGCACTGATGCCAGTTTGATTTGGCATCCAACGCTTACTAAAACGACTCACACTTGCAGATATGGTATTGTGGCGCTTACATTTATACATATAACAGAATCCACATGTTGTTCTTGATGTGTTTCCCTTTTAAGACCTCTGAGCTGGAAGTGGCAGGGTGGTTCATAAGCTAATTTCGAGAGGATCACAAGCTTATGATTCACCACGGCTGGTCTCACATTAACTTATCACTACCTCCCAATTATATGATTCCCCATTGACTATAAATAACCACAGTTTCACTCCTCAGCTATCTTCGTATGGGAGAAAACCCCCCTTTCCTCACCCTTCTCCTCCTTTTCTTAGATCGGGCGGCCCGGCGGCCCAGTGGTTGGCACTGTCGCCCCACAGCAAGAACACTGCCAGCCCTGGTCCTCGCCAGGCTAGTGGATGTTTCTGTGCGGAGTTTGTATATTCTCGCCGTGTCCGCGTGGGTTTCCCCCGGATCCTCCAGTTTCCTCCCACCATCCAAAGATATACATAATTCATAACAGATTAAACAATTCAGGCACTGGTCTAACTCCCTTCCTCCTCGGGTGTTTCCCTTAGCTACCGCAGCCAGGGAGTTTGAGAGCTACCTAAGCTCAAGCTCCCCTCTCGCTCTACGAACAGGAGGGAGCCTTGGGCTCGAGGATCCCAAATTCCATTTGAGTATTAGTAGACTGTCTACTTAATATCTGCTGATACTGACATTCAACAGACATTTAACTGACTATAAGAAACATTACAAGTACATGTCAACTTACACTAACCCAGGGGTGTCCAAACTTGGTCCTGGAGGGCCGGTGTCCTGCAAAGTTTAGTTCCAACCGGAATTAGTCACACCGGGGCTAGCTAATCAAGCTCTTAGTAGGCTTTCTAGAAACATCCTTGCAGGTGTGTTGAGTCAAGTTGGAGCTAAAATATGCAGGACACCGGCCCTCCAGGACCGAGTGTGGACATGCCTGCACTAACCCCTACCCCTACCCCCAACCTGACAGTCTACGTATAATCTGATGAGAATTAGCTGCAACATAACTTAAATTTAAAACCATGATGATCTCTGGAAGTGTTCCTGTTGAGTTTTTTTTCAGTAGGGATTGCTATCTTCTGATTTCATCTTGGCCTCGGAGCGAGAGGAGTATATTCTCGACTCCTATGGGACTCTAAAGTAGCTCCAAACATTAACCGAACGCTAACATCATCAGAGATTGATTGCCTGCGACCCGAGCGCGCTGCTGAGGGAATGCGTGTGAGTCAGCGTTCTGGGTGCAATTCAGCTAAAGACCTGAGGAATAAAAGGAGAACGGCCATCTGGACACAGTCTGAGCAGAAACACGACTGATGAAGACCAGAGAGAGGGAAGCTCTGTGTGTGGTTTCTGCTGCAGCTTCAGTCTGTCAGCTGGATTACAGCTCAAAGCAGAGCTGGTTTAACACATGTTCATTGTGCATTGGACACATCCACTGGCATCTCACCACACTTTTGAATTTATTGTCAAAGAGGGGCCTGTTGCACAAAACTAGTTTGAACAAACTCTGCGTTGCAGAGGAAGTTTTGGGTTGACAAATCCAAAGATACACAGTAAAGTCAAAATCTTTTGAGTTTTTAAATTTTTTTAATATATATTTTCCTAAACAGGTTTATCAGAGCAAGGATTTGGTCACACTTTTTTTTGATGGTCCGTTTGTTGAGTTTAAGTTACATTGCAACTAATTCTCATTAGATTATAAGTAGACTGTTAGGTTGGGGTTAGGGTTATGGTTAGTGTAAGATGACTTTTACTTGCAAAGTTTCTTCTACTTTTCTTCTTGACAGTCTACTAATACTCAAATGGACCATCGAAATAAAATGAAGTGCAAGTAGAGTAAAAGTATCTAGTAAATATTACTCAAAGTATGAGTAAAAAGTAGCCCTTTTAAAAGTACTCGAGTAGTGAGTATTACACTGTAGAAAAGCTGATGTGTTCACAGAGTGTTACGTTCACACATCCCTGCACAAACAATATGTGCTGTATTTAGGGATCTTCCTATTTTCGTTCGTTCCTTCCAACCTTCCTTCAATTATTTGTTTGTTCCCTCCTTCCTTCATTCATTCGTTTGTTCCCTCCTTCCTTCGTTCACTCGTTCGTTCATATTTTCCTTCCTTCCTACATTAGGTCCTTTTGTTCATTCATTCGTTTGTTCGTCCCTTCCTTCCTTAGTTTGTCCAGTCCTTCCTTGAAATCTTCCTTCATTCGTTTGGTCCTTCTTTCTTTCCTCCCTTCATTTGTTCGCTCATTCTTTCTTTCATATTTTTGTTCCTTCCTTCATTAGGTCCTTTGTTTATTCGTTCGTTCCGTCCTTCTTTTCTTCCTTCATTTGTTGAGTCCTTCCTTGAATCCTTCCTTCATTCATTTGGTTCTTTGATCCTTCTTTTCATTCCTTCTTCGGTCCTTCCTTTTATTTGGCCCTTCCTTCCATTCTTCATTCGTTCCATTTAGTGATAGTTTAAGGCTGTTTGGTGATTTCAGTCCTCATCCAGTCGACATCCATCATTTTCAGTCACATGCAGTCTATAAACAGTCTCTGGATCATTGCGTGTGCAGATTTTGAACATCTTCTTGGACATTTTTAATGTTTCCCAAAGGTTTGCTGCGTTTATAAAGCGCCCATGTCTTGAGGTTGTTCAGTGTGATGTGATTTACTTTCTATGTGTGATTTAATTGGACAGGAATCACAGGACTGATCTTTCTACTGTAGACAATGACCATAGACAAGACAGAAATACAGTAGTGACTGCAGGATGAAGGACAGTAGTGGAGGAAAAGCACCGATACTGCAGTAAACATGAACTCAAGGGGAAGGAAAAGTCCACATTATTAAAACTACTCAGTAAAGTACAATTCCTGAGGAAAACTACTCAATTACAGTAGTCTGAGTATTTTTAATTAGTTACTTTACACCACTGTTTACCAGGATTTTTTTTACAGTATTTCCTATGACATTTTTTTTACTGGAGAAAGTCTTATTTGTTTTATTTCGGGACTCGAATAAAAGCTGTTCTGAATTTAAAAAAAAAACATTTTAAGGTCAATATTGCTAGCCCCCTTAAGCAATTTTTTCCCAGATTGTATACAGAACAAACCAACACAGGCTCATTCTGAAAACGTAGTCCCATGTACATTTCTGGAGACCGCACATTATGTAGTCAGAGGTACGTATGAGTGCATTTCATTTTTTAAACGAACGCTACGGGGCGGTGTGACGCCGTTTCTTTTCACGCTTACCAGCTGACTGCTTACCTCCGTGTGGACAACTCTCCCGCTGTAATCAGTTTGTCCCGTTAGCTTGCCATGTTCATAGGCGGACTTGAGACGCAGAGAGGAGTTGACCATGACGATGGGGTTCGAGTCTGGTGAATAGCAGTTCCAGAAAGCAGGTAAGACAAAAACAGAATCCAAAAAATAAAATAAACTATTGATAAACTCTTTAACAAAACATCATAATTTATGAAACATTAATGGCCCATCAAAATAGAATATAAATCAACATATCTAAACAAGCAAAATGAATTCACAAAACAAAAAGAAAACCCAAACTGACAAAAAGTCCAACAATAGTTTGTTTTTGTGATAGCCAGCTGTGACAATTTCATTAAGAGACATCATTTACTTTATTAAGCAATACAAATCTCAATACTTTGGGTTTCTTTGGGAAATCAAGCTCCCAAGGAGCAGTTCAAAAGTGTAAATACATCAAAAACACACGTTGTTAATGACAAACTGCAGAAATCTGTTCATTTTTTACAGTGTACATATGAAATGTTGATTATTTACAGGCTTTCTAAGCTTTATCCTAGACTTTAAGCTCTGGCTTGTCATGGCGAAGATATAAAAAGCAGCTCTAGACTCTCCTGAGGTGTGATCTTTAGAGATGTCTCGACTGTCTGATTGACAGCACTCGTGGGTGCTGTGGACTTAATGACAACTACTGTACTAATGAATTTAGACATGAGCCTTATTCTAATAAAAACCTGAGGATCAGTCACTTCAAAAACTACAAAATGTATGTACACAAGCAGCCTGTTTTGGAATATTTCAATATTTGGTCATGCTTATGCTATATTAAGACGTATATCACTGTTTCTGCCATGATACATCAGTTATCATTATTCAAGAGTTTACACTCAGCTGATGATTTGGCTTGCTGTCCCCGGAGAAAGCCCTGAGCTCATAAGATCCTCGAGCCCGGGGCTCTCTCCCGTCTGCAGGGCGAGAGGGGAGTTTGAGCTCAGGTAGATCTGGAGAACTCCCCTGCTGTAGTAGCTGATGAACAGATAGTGATCGCTCTTCAGAGATAACTACTTACTAGGAGCATGTCTATGGTGCTGATGTGGATTAGTCAGTTAACTTAAGCTGCATGTTTTTGGATGGTGGGGGGAAACCGGGGAACCCGGGGGAAACCCACGTGAGCACGGGGAGAAACTCCACACAGAAACGTCAGCTTGCTTGGTAAGGACTCGAATCATTGGCGTTCTTGCTGTGAGGCAACAGTGCTAACCACTGGGCCACCGTGCCACCCATCTAGGAAAGGAGGAGGAGTAGGGGTGGAAGGGGGGATTCTTCAAATGAAGATGGCTGTGATGTGGAGCTTAGGGTGTTTATAGTGGCTTAGGAATCGTTTGATTGGTGATCATAAATTGAATAATGCAGCACCGGCTGTGATCAATCATGAGCACATGATCCTCTCGACATTAGTTTATAAATAAACTTCACTTATTGTTAAAACATTATCAGTCAGTCAGCTATGTGCATCTATTATTCAGCAATAAAAGGACAAACATATACTTGATATTAAAGTCCCTTTAAGGCTAGTCATTTCACTCGGCGACCATCATAGAAACGCCTCTTGGGCGTTGACATAGATTGCGATGACATATGATGACGTGTGCAGGTGCTGTAGTGCTGTCCCATTTCTTAGGGGTAAATTTTGAAGCCCTTCCCCTTCACACTCTGTTTCAAGGGCCAACGGGAAGAGCTACACAATTAGAATTGGGATTGGTCCCTAATGATTTTAAACTGTACAAACTGTATATTTCGTCCCGCTACCCCAAAACAACCCCTAAAGCCAATCCACAAAGGAAAAAATATGCACATTTTCATTTTCAAAATACTTTATTACGTGTGATATGAGCCGTTTTCCTCATGAGGACACAAAAAAGTTACAAAAGAAAAGACATTTGCTCCACACAACCTTAGTAAAACATCACACACACACACACACACACACAAACAAACACACTCATTTAAAAAGCTGTGCATCAGTACAGAATCAAAAAACAGTTAATATGTCAGATAAGGCTGTAAAACACACAAACAGTGCAGGTTTCTTGAACAGTAATGAAGCATCTGCGCATCTAAACACACACACAACTGAAATAGCTACAGCAGGTCTTATGTGATCGCGAGAGATTGCGATGACATATGATGACGTGTGCAGGTGCTGTAGTGCTGTCCCATTTCTTAGGGGTAAATTTTGAAGCCCTTCCCCTCCACACTCTGTTTCAAGGGCCAACGGGAAGGGCTACACAAGTAGAATTGGGATTGGTCCCTAATGAATTTAAACTGTACAAACTGTATATTTCGTCCCGCTACCCCAAAACATTACATTTTCAAAATACATTATTACGTGTGATATGAGCTGTTTTCATCACGAGGACACAAAAAGGAACAAAAGAAGACATTTGGTCCACACAACCTTAGTAAAACATCACACACACACACACACACAAACAAACACACTCATTTAAAAAGCTGTACATCAGCACCAGTACAGAATCAAAAACCAGTAAATATGTCAGACGAGGCTGTAAAACACACAAACAGTGCAGGTTTCTTGAACAGTAATGAAGCATCTGCGCATCTAAACACACACACTTATAATTACACTTGTCATTGCGAGCCTTAAAGCTGCAGATTTGGGTGGTTTTTCTGTGGCCCTGGTAATTACATTGGCCCTTTCTCTTTAAACTGCTCCCGGGGCCTCTCAGCAGCTGAGATAATTCAGCGCTGAACCTTAATCAAAGCTTCTCTTTAAAATCTCACAGCAGGCTTAATTAAAGCACGCAGTATAAATAATATACGCTTTCGGGAGGTGCGGTTTTCGCAACAATAAATATTAATAAAGCGTAATCTTTAGTTTTTAATAAGACTCATAGCTAGACTGAGTTTGATCATTCTTATTTTATTATACAGCTCGTCCATTCCTAAAAGCCAAACATGGTAATAACACTAGATCATGCATGTAAATAATCAATAGATTTATGCACAACTTGATTAATAATGGATTATTAACAAGCAAATACTGAACCATGATGTTTTGGACATGATTATACTTGCCTTTAAGATACACTGTCAGAGATTTTATAGCTTTTGTTATTACAGTGCTGCCAGTAAGTCAACACAGGCTCATTCTGAAAACGTAGTCCCATGTACGTTTCTGGAGAGCACACATTATGTATTCAGAGGTAAGTATGGCTGCTTTTAATTTTTTAAACGAACACTACGGGGCGGTGTGACGCCGTTCTATTTTGCGCTTACCAGCTGACTGCTTACATCAGTGTGGACGGCTTTCCCGCTGCAATCAGGTTGTTCTGTAATCTCGCCATATTCGTTGGTGGACTTGAGACGCAGAGAGGAGTTAACCATGACGACGGGGTTTGAGTCTGGTGATGAGCGATTCCAGAAAGCGAGTAAGACAAAAACAAAAGCCAAAAAATAAAATAAACCAGTAAATAACAGGGTGAGAATGTGGTAAAAGGTGGTAAAAATGAGACGAGGGCTTTTCTTTTTTTTCTGGATTGTTCTAAAAATGTTGGTTGGGTTTAGGGAAGGAGGAGGGTGGGTCAGTCGATTGGTCGGTCAGTCAGTCAGTCAGTTGACAGCGGCCCCTGGTGGGCTTAAGCGAGAACAGCAGGCGCGAACGCACTCGCGAGAGAAGTTTGAAATCTCAAAAATCGTACACATCGACCTCTGGTGGATTCCCGAAAAACAAAAAGTGCAAAAATACGTACCTCCTGGGATGTATTTCTTGGCCTCCAGAAATGTACATGGAACTACGTTTTCAGAATGAGCCTGGGTTACAGTAAATTACTGGAACTGGTGCTTTATAGTGACCTACCTGTAAATGTGTTTTACAGTAGCAGGGTCCAACCAGTTTTATTTTACAGTAAAATAGCCTTTCCACAACTTATTTTTAAATGGGTGGTCCACAGTGTATTTTAAAGGCTTGACTATTTTAGCAAGTTTGGCATGCTGTCCCAGGAGAGAACCCTGAGCTCAGAGATAGATGACCCCAAGGCTCCCGCCTGGTCAATGAACATTAGGAGGGATACGAGATCAGGTAGTTCTTGATAACTTCCCAAGAACAGTTTGTACGTAGTAGGTGCTTGCGACTTTAACTTTTGTTACATGTTTTTTGAGTGTGGAAGGAAACCGGAGCACCCGAGGAAAACCCACGCGAACACGGGGAGAACATGAGGGAGGTGTATCCCTTATTATGGTGGGCGTATCCCTTATTTTCACACCCCAATGTTGACAGGTATGGTCTGAGCAAGAAGTGTAAAATCTAATCTTTCCGAGGGATCTATCAGCCACCAAAACACAATCAAACTGAATTCATCGAGTGCTCGACTTCACTCACTCGTTTCATTCACTCCATCAAGTGGACTATATAAGTGGACTAGTGAACGAGGCGATTTCGGACACTATGGCAAGCCATTTAAACTTTTATTTATTCTCAGGATGGGTATTCTTGATATCAACAATTCAATTCTTGATATCAAAAAAGGTAATTGTTAATATCAAAAACTGAATTGTTGATATCAAAAATTAACATTTTTGATATCAAGAACTGAATTTTCACTAGTTAAATGTCTCCATAGGCTGCCATTCAAATTTAATTGTTGATATCAAGAATTGATTTCTTTCTAGATGAAATACAATTCTTGATATCAATAAATTAGTTGTTGATATCAGGAACTAAATTGTTGATATCAAGAAATACTTTTTTAGATATCCGAAATAACAAATGTAACGTGTTGAAATATAAATGCAGATATCAAGAATGAACATCTTTACTAGTTGACAAGTATTTCTTGATATCAACAATTTAATTCCTGATATCAATAATTAAATTATTAAAATCAACAATTGCGTTTTTCATATCAATAATTAAATAATTAATATCAAGAATTGTATTTCAATTAGTAAGAAATCACTTCTTAAAATCAACAATTAAATTTGAATGGCAGCCTATGTATGGCAAGCCGTTTTGACTTTTATTCATTCTCAGGATATGTATTCTTGATATCAACAATTCAATTCTTGATATCAAAAAAGGTAATTGTTTATATCAAAAACTGAATTGTTGATGTCAAAAATTGCATTTTTGATATTAACAATTCAGTTTTTAATATCAATAATTGAATTTTACTAGTTATATGTCACCATAGGCTGCCATTCAAATTTAATAGTTGATATCAAGAATTGATTTCTTACTAGTTGAAATGCAATTCTTGATATCCATAATTTAATTGTTGATGTCAGGAATTAAATTGTTGATATCAAGAAATACTTTTCATCTAGTAAAGATGTTCGTTCCTGATATCTGCAATTATATTTCAACACATTACATTTGTTATTTCTGGTATCTAAAAATGTATTTCTGATATCAGCAATTAGGGAAGTAATTTTTGATATCTAAAATGAATAATTTTACTAGTAACAATTATATTTATGATATCAGAAATTAACATTGTCACTAGTGACAAACCAATTGTTGATATCAAGAATGAACACTTTTACTAGTTGAAAAGTATTTCTTGATATCAACAATTTAATTCCTGATATCAACAATTAAATTATTGATATCAAGAATTGTATTTCAACTAGTAAGAAATCAGTTCTTGATATCAACAATTAAATGTGAATGGCAGCCTATGGTGACTTTTAACTAGTGAAAATTCAGTTGTTGATATCAAAAATTAAATTGTTGATATCAAAAATGTTAAATTTTGATATCAACAATTACCTTTTTGATATCAACAACTGAATTGTTGATATCAAGAATCAACAGCTTTGAAATCAAGAATTGAATTGTTGATATCAAGAATACATATCCTGAGAATGAGTAAAAGTCAAACGGCTTGCCATACGGATACAGTCATTTCTCCCATAGGTGACTGAATGAGAAGTTCCAAAACAACAATCACGCTGCAGAATGAGGTTAACAGGCGAACAGTAGTTGTTGGTGGGTTTGTTTGTTTGCTTTTCACAATCAGCGGGATCTGTACAGTAAACATTTTTTTTTTAATATATATTTTTTTATTATGCATTAGTACAAATACAGCAAAAACAGGCAATAAACAGAAATTCCAAAGATAATTGAACTTCAAATAAAAATAAAAACAAAAAAACAAAAACAAGTGGAAGACATTCACAAGATGCCAAAAACAGATTCATAATAGCTTACAATAGACATAGCTTTTGAATTTTTAACAGCTTTGAGAGACTTCATTAATAGAGTAAGTTCGTTGACAAAGACTTTATATAAAGAAGGAGATTTTGAAAGTCTACATTTGTGGATAAAGAATTTACCATTTAAAATAATAAAATTAACAAAATTGCTAATTTGTTTATCATCATTTTCAAAATAACAAATAATTTCTTTTGCATTCAACGTTATCAACATATTGTTTTTAGCAGAATAATCAAAGAAACAGTCTTTCCAAAATAATTGCACACTTTGACAGTCAACAAACAAGTGACATAAGGATTCCTCACTGTTTTTACAAAATGAACATTCTTTCTCAACATCTGAAAATTTGGAAAGTAGCACGTTGGTTGGATATATTTTATGTAAAATATTTAAATGGATCTCTCTAACTTTATTTGAAATGCAAAATTTGTATGGTAGCAGCCATGCTTTTCTCCAATTAACCTCCCATAATAAAGAATTCCAATAAAATTTCTCTCTTGGAATAATTCTACTTTTATCATTAAATACTTGCCTTATGTCTTTGTTAAAACATTTTTTGTCAAATATATTTTTACCATTTATCAGGAAATTACATTCTTTATTGTCTATCTTATAATAGGCCAAATGACTGCACATTAAATTAATAAGTCCCGAGGGGATAGCTTTGATCACTGTCGAAAATTCTTTAAATTTAACAGGAAAATTAAACTTAGATAAAAATGATTCATATGAATAGATCCCTAAAGATGAATCAAATAAATCACTTACGTATGCCAATCCATATTCTAGCCATTTCTCCAAATATTCTGTACAGTAAACATTTAACCGTGTCCGAGAGTGTCGTGACGTGAAATGTCGCCATGGTTACCCACCGCAGCTTCAGTCCTACTATAGTACGCGCGCTCAGAGCTGATGAGGACGCGCATGAAGATGAGTGTGATGATGGAGCTGCTGGAGGAAACTGCACAGGTGTGTGAGGGACGAGCATAAACACACACACACCGGTGATGGATAGTATCTGATGCTCCTCACTGAAGGACGCGGACCGTGAGATGCAGGTCAGTCAAGTTTCTCCACACAGTAGATCTTATTTATGACTTCACATGAGCTGCGGATTGAACAGCAAACTTAATTACAGACAAACGAGTGGGCTTAACTAATGTTCTCCGTTGTTAGTGATGCGAATGAGGCTGAAGGACAGCAATGTTGAAGTTTCAGAGAGTTTTAATTCTGTTTTAATCGATCTTTCATTAATTCTATGTGCTGATGAAGTGCTATTAATGACAACAATAAAACAACATGCTATCATATAAACCGTCGACCCTCTAAGTAATAGCCTACCTCATTTATGTGGAGTTATGAGGAGGTTTTCTCCATTGTTTGTTGGTTCAATATGTCATATTGTTGATTATTTGACATTATTGGTTAAATATGACTGTCATTGAGATGCATTTATGTGCTGTCATACGCTATGATGGTCTGTAATAATACTGTTCTGGACTACAAACATGATATAAATATCCACTTTTTACTCTTGTAAAACAGTAGGTATTGTTTCCCCCCCGCCATTGCTTTAAAGAAAAGCCTTTTTAGTGATGCGAATG
>CAIGQQ010003609.1:1683432-1702210 GCA_903798035.1 Danio albolineatus | reverse complement strand
CCATTGCTTTAAAGAAAAGCCTTTTTAGTGATGCGAATGAGGCTGAAGGACAGCAGTGTCGAAGTTTCAGAGAGTTTTTATTCTGTTTTAATCGATCCTTCGTTAATTCTGTGTGCTGATGAAGTGCTATTAATTCTCCGACAACAATAAAACAACATGCTATCATATAAACCGTCGACCCTTCAAGTAATACCTCATTAATGTGAAACTATGAGGAGGTTTTCTCCATTGTTTGTTGGTTTCATATGTCATATTGTTGATTATTTGACATTATTGGTTAAATAAGACTGCAATTGAGATGCATTAATCTGTTGTCATATGCTATGATAGTCTGTAATGCTCTTTAATGCTGTTCTAGACTACAAACATGATATAAATATCCACTTTTTACTCTTGTAAAACAGTAGGTATTGTTTCCCCTACTATTGCTTTAAAGAAAAGCCTTTTTATTTTTGAAAAAGGATAGCTTCAAAGTGATTTTGTTAGGAAATGTGCATCTGCTATAGCCTACTGTAAAACGCAATTCAGTTTTTATTTTATTTATTTATTGTCATTCTTCAAATAGACAACAATCATGCTGAATTTATGGTTTTGTCTGCTAGTTTCTCTTGTTTCAGCAGATAATACTGATTTCAATCGGTTTAACTTTCAAAATAATATACGCAAACACATGTTCATCCTGCAGTATGATTTTAAAGTACTGGTTTAATATGAATTACCGGAATGCATTTATCTACTATTAAACACTATGATAAGTAAGAGTCTGTAAGGCTCTTTAATGCAGTTCAGGTTACAAACAAGACATGATGATCCACATCTGCCGCTTTTTACCCTTGTAAAGCAGTATACAGTGCTCAGCATAACTGAGTACACCTTTCGGAAATGAGTATTTTTTATCCAATTTCTTAATGAATATAGGTCATATTTTTTAGTGTATTTGAACAAAACTGATTTATTAAACAGATTAATTTATTAAAATAATGTTTTAGTCACCAAATGTCTTTAGAAATAGGAAGATAATACATTTAAACTCATGTGAAATATTGGGGGAAAAAATTACAAACTACAAAATTTCGACGAAAAAATTAAAGAAATGTTTTGTTTCTCTCGAATTTTGCTTTTTGCTTTTTTTTAATTTACATTTTTCCCCTAATATCTATATATATATATTATTAATATATATTAATATATATTGGATCAAGTTATATTGTTCAATTAGCTCCAGATTTGGCTTTAGTACTGCACTGTAAAAAATAAAATCACGATTTGTTCAGCAGACTGTACTTTTTCTGTCATATATACTAAGAATTGTGAATAACTATTGATTACATCTTAATATATGTTGTGTCAACAATATTCGCTAAAATGTCATGTTTACATGTTTAACTGAGTTTTCTGGACAAACATTTTTGTGTTGAACAGAAATGTTGATATTTAAATAATTTGCGCATGCGTGACGCGACGATCGAAAACTAAGCTTGTTGATCTGTTGCTTGTAAGAGAGGTGACACAGTGGGGCAGTGGATAGCACAGTCCCCTGACAGCAAGAAGGACACTGGTTTGAACCACAGCTGGGTCAGTTGTCATTCCAGTTCACATGTGTTTCCTCCAGGTGCTCAGGTTTCCCCCACAGTCCAAAGACATGCAGTACAGGTGTGTGAATGGGTGTTTCCCAGTTCTGGGTTGCAACTGGAAGGGCATCCGCTGTGTAAAACATATGCTGAATAAGTTGGTGGTTCATTGTGATGTGGCAACCTCTGATGCATAAAGGGACTAAGGAAAATGAACGAACGAATGAATGCAATAGTAAGTTTGTGTTCGTCATTTTTAGGTAAAATGATTAAAAACAGGATGATTTGCTAACTAGTACTAATTACTTATTTTGCAAATTTGAAAAAAAATCATCCACAAAACAGAGAAAGATAAATTTACCCAATAGCAGTAACTGTTGCTTCAGTTGATGTGACAAGAATATCTTTATTAGTAAAGTACAATAATCAACATTGCATGAATAAACTAAATTATGTTAGCTAAACAAAATATTGTTAATGAGAAGAACTAAAAAACAGTTGTTGAGACAACTCAAAGTTCTTACTGCATCAAGTTGCCTTGTTTTTTTAAGTTTTCTCAACAATTTATTTTTTACAGTGTGGCTAATTTAATGTGTGTGTGTATATAATTTTATAAAGGAAGCTTTATAGTACTATTTTTATGTGTGTATATATATATATATCTATAAAGCTTCCTTTGTAAAATATTAATTTAAATGAGATATTTGTGAGGGGTGTACTCATATATGCTGAGCACTGTAGGTTGTTTTCCTATTCCTTTAAAGAAACATCAGTCCTGATGGTGTCTTACAGGATTTCAGACGCTGTTCAGAATATACTTTGTGGAAAAAAACTAGGTCAAGGGCACATCATTGAAACATTTTCATAGACTTTACCCTGCTAAACGATGTTTTTATCAAGGTAAAGTACTGTAATGCAGTAGATCTGGCGTTCATTTGTTTCTTAACCTATTAAAAAGAGATCTGATGTTTTAAGTCACCATCCAGAGCTGTTTTGGCACTGCAGATCCTGCAGATATTCAATCATCACGTGATTTACTGATCAATTCTTGTAATTCCTAAAGAAAATGCAATTCTATTTATAAGATGCTCGTGATGCTAGCTCTGGGAGGTTGTTACCATGGTGTTTGCTAGTGGTTTACTTAAGGTCAGGGGCTTGTTGAAACTGCTAACTCTAATGCACTGTTATTTGAGGGGAATCACAATCAAAAAGGGCTTTATTGCCAGGTGTGTTCACACAAACAAGGAATTTGTTTTGGTGCATTTCTACAGTGCAACAGAATTACAGAGACAGGACAAAAAACAGATAATAAATATATTTTAAAAATAGAAATAAGTTTTAAATGCAAATATACAAATGGACAAGTGAATGTACAGGTGTATTACTATATACAGTGTTATATGTGCAGCTGTTATGTGCAAATTGGCATGTAAAGTGTGTTGTTAAATAAGTGTACGTGTGTGTAAAGAGTGAATTGCAAGTAGTGATGTTCAAGTGTTGGATCGCCTGTGGGAAGAAACTGTTTCTGTGTGGGGCTGTTCTGGTGCGCAGTGCTCTGTAGCGTCCACCAGAAGGGAACAGTTCACAGAGGCAGTGTGCTGGGTGTGAGGGGTCCAGAGGGATTCTGGCAGCCCTTCTGCTCCCTCTGGATAAGTACAGTTCTTGGAGAGTAGGGAGGGTTGTACCAATGATTCGCTCAGCAGTCCCAACTATTCGACGTAGTCTTCTAAGGTCAGATTTGGCTGAGCTAAACCAGACAGTTATTGAAGTGCAGATGACTGATTCAATGATGGAGGTGTAGAACTGTTTCAGAAGCTCCTTTGGGAGGTTGAACTTCCTCAGCTGACAAAGAAAGTACAGCCTTTGTCGAAGCTTATACTTGATTATATTAAAAACAACTATCACACGTATAGTTGTATATGTTTTAGATCCACTGCTATATTTAATTTATGCAAATAGAGAAATGACAATCATTCATTAATTCATTTTCTTTTCGGCTTAGTCCCTTTATTAATCTGGGGTTGCCACAGCGGAATGAACCGCCAACTTATCCAGCCTTTGTTTTACGCAGCAAATGCCCTTTCAGCCGCAATCCATCTCTGGGAAACATACATGCATTCTCATTCACACACATACACTACGGACAATTTTGCTAGTTAAAACGGTCGGCTACAAATAATTCACTCGTTATGAATTAATTAACTATTTGTAAATAATTAATTCACCGTCACTGTAGTGACGATGCAATCGTCTATCACGATGTTTCACATTAGACATCATACGATGCCAAGTTGATCGACATCGCCCAACCCTAATACAGATATTGCATATACTATTAATACGATAACAATAACTAAATTTTAATATATTGTGCAGCCCTATTTGATTTTTTTGTCCTGTTCGGTGGTGTAAAGTAACTAATTACAAATACTCAGACTACTGTAATTGAGTAGTTTTTCTCAGGAATTGTGCTTTACTGAGTAGTTTTAATAATGTGGACTTTTCCTTCCCCTTGAGCACATGTTTAGTGCAGTATCGGTGCTTTTACTCCACTACTGTCCTTCATCCTGCAGTCACTACTGTATTTCTGTCTTGTCTATGGTCATTGTCTACAGTAGAAAGATCAGTCCTGTGATTCCTGTCCAATTAAATCACACATAGAAAGTAAATCACATCATACTGAACAACCTCAAGACATGGGCGCTTTAAAAAAGCAGCAAACCTTTAGGGAACATTAAAAATGTCCAAGAAGATGTCCAAAATCTGCACACGCAATGATCCAGAGACTGTTTATAGACTGCATGTGACTGAAAATGATGGATGTCGACTGGATGAGGACTGAAATCACCAAACAGCCTTAAACTATCACTAAATGGAGCGAATGAAGAATGGAAGGAAGGGCCAAATAAAAGGAAGGACCGAACAAGGAATGGAAGGAACGATCGAAGAACCAAACAAATGAAGAAAGGATTCAAGGAAGGACTGAACAAACTAAGGAAGAAACGAACAAACGAAAGACCTAATGAAGAAAGGAACAAAAATATGAAAGAATGAGCGAACAAATGAAGGCAGGAAAGAAGGAAGGACCAAACGAATTAAGGAAGAATTCAATGAAGGACTGAACAAACTAAGAAAGGAAGGAACTAAAAAACGAATGAATGAATAAAAGGACCTAATGTAGGACAGAACAAAAATATGAACAAACAAACGAGTGAACGAAGGAAGGAGGGAAAAAACGAATGAATGAAGGAAGGAGAGAACAAACAAATCATTGAAGGAAGGTTGAAAGGAACAAACGAAAATAGGAAGATCCCTAAATACAGCACATGTTGTTAGTGCAGGGATGTGTGAACGTAACGTTCTGTAAACGCATCAGCTTTTCTACAGTGTAATACTCACTACTCGAGTACTTTTAAAAGGTCTACTTTTCTCATACTTTGAGTAATATTTACTACAGATACTTTTACTCTACTGCACAACATTTTTGGGCAAGTACTGGTACTTTTACTGGAGTATGATTTTTCACTCTTTCCACCACTGGTCCTGTTACATTTTATATCACAGGAGCCATAATGTAAAGTGGGTAATATCTGGGTTGTGTCCCTGAACCTATCATTAGTCGTGTAGTTACCTTACAAACCAGTACTTTTCTTATATGCGAGCACACTGTAAGTACATGCGAGGCAGACGTATAAGTAACAGAAGCATGGTTGTATAGGTGTCTTTTGTTGGATGAAGGACTGATGACTCAGAATGCTCCAGATGACTCTCGCTGAGTGATTCAGTCAGACGTGTGGATCTAAGCTGCCTTCACTTTAGGTATTAATAATAATGTGAAAATACCAATACATAATACAGTGTGAATTTCAGAGGCATGCTGGGAAACTGACCAGAAGAGAAAGGTTAAAAAACCCTGCAGTTAAAGGGATAGTTCACTCAAAGCTGAAGATTCTGTCATTCACATATTGAAATCGGATACAGGGAAATATATGCAAATTACATATATAACATTTAAGTCTATATTTGGATTTCACTTATATAAAATGTCCTATTTGCAATGCATATTTCAAAATATGTAAATGGAATAATAATGTATAAAATACACTCACCGGCCACTTTATTAGGTACACCTTACTAGTACCAGGTTGGATCCCCTTTTGCATTCAGAGCTGCCTTAATCCTTCGTGGCATAGATTCAAGGATGTACTGGAAATATTCCTCAGATATTTTGCTTTATGTTGAGATCACTGGCCACTTTATTAGGTACACGTTACTAGTACCAGGTTGGACCCCCTTTTTGCCTTCAGAACTGCCTTAATCCTTCGTGGCATAGATTCAACAAGGTACTGGAAATATTCCTTAGATATTGCTTCATATTGACATCACCGGCCACTTTATTAGGCACACCTTACTAGTACCAGGTTGGACCTAGTGATGGGCGATACCAATATTTTTGTTTCCGATCTGATACCAAGTATTTCAAGACAAGTATCGTCGATATCGATACCTATACCAATACTTTAATTAAATATTTTATAGCGATTAAAAAAATGGCTATCACCTTTATTACAATAATTATTATAATAAAATTATTATTATAAATATTATAATTATTATTATCATCACCATTATTACTATTATTATTCAATTAAACACAAAACACATTATTCCTTTTTATATTTATTAAAATAACAGAACTATAATTGCATGGCACCACATATGACGAAAAAATACACTGCAGAAACCTTGTTTAATTAAAAAAGTCGATCTCTCCCAGTTATTATGTGTTCCTAAACTTTGTATTTTATTTGATAAACAAGTTTATTCAAAACTTTTTAAACTAAACTACTTAGTCTTTACTTGAGTGTTCTACAGTCTATTATTCTGAACCCTGTGAATGTAACAGAAATCTGAAATATGCCAATTTACGCAAATTACATCAATGACAGAGTTTGGAGTAGGATTCCCCCTCAGCTTTGGCATGTTAATATCACAAAGAATAATATGTAATGATTCCCTCTCAGCATATTATATTTACAGTGTGTGCATCTGTGTGTTCATATGAACATATCAGGTAAAACTTAATATAATCTGGCTGTCTGTATTGAACTCGACTCGACTTTTTGTAAAATAATTCCCACTTGGTTAGCTGGACAATGACCGGATTCCTTAAAGGATTCTGCCAAAGTTTTACAACCTGCGCTGTGTGTGTTTGGCGTCTGTACAGAGCCGTGAGCTAACTCTTTAGCGGAGATACAGCAGAAGGATATTATAGTTCCCATTCGTGTTCCTTTTTAAGTAAATATTAATATAATATGTGGCGCTATAATTATTGAGATATTTTACTCAGTACGAAACCCCCCAGAAAAGATCGATACTTTTACTTAAGGATCCATCCTTTTGATACATTCCCAGTATCGAAAATATCAATACCTCAGGATCGATCCGCCCATCCCTAGTTGGACCCCTTTTTGCCTTCAGAACTGCCTTAATCCTTCATGATTCAACGAGGTACTGGAAATATTCCTCAGAGATTTTGCTCCTTATTGACATCACTGGCCACTTTATTAGGTACACCTTACTAGTCCCGGGTTGGACCCCTTTTGCCTTCAGAACTGCTTTAATCCTTCATGGCAGAGATTCAACAAGGTGCTGGAAATATTCCTCAGAGATTTTACTCCGTATTGACATGATAGCATCACGCAGTTGCTGCAGATTTGTCAGCTGCACATCCATAATGTGAATCTCCAGTTCCACCACATCCAAAAGGTGCTCTTTATATATGTTTCTTTTGATTTATCCTGTTTATTACATTATTTTATTTAATATTTTTCCCCAATATATCAATTTGGGGATACTTTTTTTGGTCTGTGATTTTAGTTCTAGTTTTGTCTTTAATTCTGTCTAATCTAATGTATATGCACAAATAAAATACTGTAAATCATCCTATAAAAATCTAAATTTAACAGAGAGATCCATGAGAGGTGTTCTTGTTTATGCTGCACGCTGCATATAAAGTGCATAATTAAATGAGTTTTACATTTCAAATTACTTTAATAAACGACTAAAATATGGGTGAAGTAATGTTCCACCTCCATTCGCTGTAACAGATATATTTAAGTCAAAATGAGACATGCTTATGCTGATCTGTGCCTATTATAATGCATGAGAGAGTAAGTGATCCTACTGAAGATGAGTCTGTTTGAAACGCTGATTTAACACTGTATGCTTTCCAGTCTAAATGAGATACCAATCAGCACTGATAACTGAAGACCTGTGTAGTGCTGTATTGACAGATGTTCGTGATGACCTTCGCCACTGGATATAAAGGCTCAGATCATTCAGAGAAGGTCTTGACGTAAACATTTAGTGCATGTGAAAACAACACTTCACATGAACTGAACACATGACGATAAATGTGTCGCTATGAAGCACTTCACAGGTGAAAGACAGAAGCCAATCATATGCATTTAGAGCCGGAGATCCGTTCATCTCTTGAGTTCTCGGCTGTGAGTCATCTTGCTTTACATGCTGTCACGGGCTGAACAAACGAACGACTCAAAAACCTGAAGACTCGAAAGGTGAACTAGTCATGGCTCCTTTCGGCTTAGACTGTGTACATTAGTTAAGATTATATGTGACGAGTGTGACAAGAACGAGGTGAGCTGAGCAGACAAAAATACCTTCATAGACAAAAGATGAAAGATTTTTTCTTTCTTATAGCATTATATTTATGACTTGTTTGTAGTGTGATTAACGTTTGGGCTACTTGTAGATGTGTTTGGAAGCAACTCCTAACATTTTAATAATATTTTTGGCAAATTGAACGAAATGACTCGAAAAAAGATTAGTTCGTCTCGATGAACGAGACTCAAAGATGCGAGTAAGTAAATTGATCCGAACTTCCCATCACTCCAAATTATCTTCATTGACAGTGCTTTAGTGCTTAAATATTTATACATTTTACAAAAAAAAAAAACATAATTTTTATTAAAGTTGAAATTGTTTTCGTGTGAAGGTCATGTGATCAACAGGAAGCTCGCAGCATCTCTTTTCTCATATGCATTCTATGTTCTCGCGGTTTAAGTTTGTTCTTCCAAGGTAACCTGCTAGACCGACCGGTCAGCACAAGAATGTGAATCAGTGCACAGATACAGCCATGGCCTTTGCTTCATTGCCTGCCCACTATATACCTGATTTATTTTGGAAATTGGAGCGCAAAAATGAAACAAAAGTAACGCTATTCTTCAGACGTAGAAAGACTAAGGGAAGAGACGAGCATAAAATCATGTTAGCATCGCTTTCAAGTGCTAATGATGATGTTAAAGACATAATCTAGTAACACATTTATCGAAATTAGGTTATTACACATTAATAATTGTCGTCTACTTACATGAAATATTGTATTTTTTCCCTAAAATGCATTTTATTGAAATGCAATACTGAAGTGTCTTTCACTGACATATTTTGCACACTGGTAATATTTTTCCTGAGACATGTTTATAAAAGTTATGTCCTAATTGAATTAATCATAGTAATATAAGCTCTGGACTCTCCATCTTAAATGTAAGGAACAGGAAAGGAGACTGAAGGGAATAATAAAGTTCCCATTTTTAAAATATCAAAATCAATCAGTAGAAAAAAAATCAGGCTTTACTTTTCTGTTTTATTGATTGTATTTAATAAGCAATATAATGTATGTGGGCTGGTTTGCAATGGCAATACTCCACTATTTAGAGCAAGGTAGGGCCCCGAAATTATTCTGCTTAGGGCCCCCAAATGTACAGGGCCGGCCCTGGCTCCTTCTGTATTTCAATAGGCTCCTGCAGATCTCAGATCAGCTCTAGTGCAGGTACTGAGGAATTTTTCCACTCGTATGCGCTTTTCTTGACCTGCTGTCCACAGCCTGACCTATAGTTTTGCCTGGTTGCAGAGAACCTTTTCAATCAGGAAAATCAATATTTTAAGTCATGTTTCGACCTCTTGCTGTACTAACAAACACCCAGAGAAACACAGCGCTCGCCGCAGCAGATCACCAGTCCTACTTTTACGCTTTGAGGTTCAGAATACAGCCGTGCCTTTACATATCGCAAAGATGCTGCAGTAAATGTGCAAAATAAACAGCAGCTCGAGCATGTGAGAGGTTTGTTATGCACAGACAGACAGAACAGCTGGAGATGAGCAGTGAGTGTATTTGCTGATTCTGACATCCAGTCAACGCTGTAGACTTTAAATCATTAAAATACTCGCATGATTCTGAAACAGAGAAATCAGGAGTGTCAATGAGTACATGTTTATTTGATATTATTTTACACTCATTTCTTTTTGGCTTCGTCCCTTTATTAATCAGGGGTCGCCACTGGAATGAAGCTGAAAATAATACATATCACAGCAATTTCAAGAGTTCACACTCAGCTGATGATTGATTATAAAGCGTGTTTGGCATGCTGTCCCAGGAGAGAGCCCTGAGCTGATAAGATCCTCGAGCCCGGGGCTCCCTCCCGTTTGCAGGGCGAGAGGGGAGTTTGAGCTCTGGTAGTTCTGGAGAACTCCCCTGCTGTAGTAGCTGATGAACAGATAGTGATCGCTCTTCAGAGATAACTACTTACTAGGAGCATGTCTATGGTGCTGATCTGTATTAGTCAATTAACTTACGTTGCATGTTTTTGGACGGAGGGAGGAAACCGGGGAACCCGGGGGAAACTTACGTGAGCACGAGGAGAACGTGTAAACTCCACACAGAAACGTCAGCTGGCGTGGTAAGGACTCGAAGCAGTGACGTTCTTGCTGTGAGGCAACAGTGCTAACCACTGGGCCGCCGTGCCGCCCATCTAGGAAAGGAGGAGGAGTAGGGGTGGAAGGGGGGATTCTTCAAAACGAAGATGAACTTAGGTTATTTATGGAGACTTAGGAATCGTCTGATTGGTGAATCACAAATTGGATAATGCGGGACCGGCTGTGATCAATCATAAGCACATGATCCTCTCCAAACTAGTTTACAAATAAACTTCACAAAGTACAAATTTCATAATCAATCCGATCATATAAATGCAGCTTTAGAGAAGAGACGTCTTTAAGAAAATATTATTTAAATAAAATATATCATAATTTTTCAAATCCTTTGATTTTTAATGACAAAATGACTGATATCTTAGATGAAATGTTTGGTAGAATAACCTTTAGTTTAATGTACAGTGAGGGAAATAAGTATTGAACACGTCACAATTTTTCTCAGAAAACATATTTCTAAAGGTGCTGTTGACTTGAAATTTTCACCAGATGCTGGTAATAATCACAGAAATCCATATAAGCTAAGAAAACAAAACAAATTTGTGTAATGAAATGAAATGGTGCAGGGAAAAAGTATTGAACATGTGAAGAATGGAAGATGCAGAAAGGCAGTGAAAGCCCAGACAGCAGCTGAAATCTCTCAGTAGTTCTTCGGCAGCCTTCTGCTCTTCCTCAGTGTAAATGAATATCAGCTGCTTCACTGTAAAAAGTAAAGGTGCTTCAAATACCCTGTTGAGTACTCAAAGAACTTCAAAATGTATTTTAAGTGCCTCAAAGCTCTTTCTCTCAATAAGGGGTTTCTTGAGGAACCACTGACTGGCTTTCCAATACTTGCAGGACCCTTTTGCAGTAATTGGGATCCTTCAAGCACTTTTTGTCAATACTGAGATTCTGGAGTCACTGTTTTCTTACACTAAGACTTCAGAGCACTTTGAAAGTTATTAGAGGAACTCAAATTCCAAAAAATAGTTAGTGTAAGATCTGTAAACTTACATAATGGTTCCTGGTGGATCTTTCTTCTAAAAACTAGCACTTAAAGGAACCAAGAGTTTTAGTGACAATTAAATAAGACAATTGTAGAGACCAGAAAATGAGATGCATGTTCATTTACTTAATATTTTCTTACATATTTGTACTTTTAGAATAATATGAAATTTGGTGTTTTTTCTCTACTCTTTTTGTGGCACTGTGAATACATAAGAATATCATTGATTAGAATCGAAATTCTTAATTTTCTTAACTTTCTTGCACTTAGGAGAAATTGTTGAGAAATTGTGAAAAAATATGAAAACGTAAAAGTGATTTTAGAGTGTAAAATACAAATGAGTCACAACAGAGGGAAAAAAGAGACAAAAACATGCACAGGCATTTATGAAAATGATATTATTAGGGGATTCATTAAATTCTCTGTCACATGACCATTAGACCCTTGAATTTTGACATTAAAAACAATAATAATAATAAGAACAATAATTGCAGCAATAATAATAACAACAACAACAACAACAACAACAACAATAATAATAATAATACATGTAATTTTTATAATAATTATAATAAACTATTGTTATTGTTATCATCATCATTATTATTATAAAAATAGAACTATAAAACAGTCCTCCAAAATGCACACATGAAAAATATTCAAGATATTACTTAACATAAATATATAGGCTATGGGCTCTGGTTAATTAATAAAAAAGGTATTCCTCCTGTTTGTTTTGATAACCTGCTAGTGAATTTTGTACATTTTTAATTTTCTGAGTTAAAAGTTTCTTCATCTGTTTCTTGGAATAATGGAATGGAATTTATTGTGTTGTCAAAAAAAGTTTATCAACAGGGACTAATAAAATAATATAAACATGACGCGTGCACTTATAAACATGACGCGCGCACTCGTCTTCGTGCACGCGCAGGCACCAAGAGCGTTTTCAAATAGGCTATATGCACGGCGGCGCGTGACGCATTTCCGGTAAAATGTAAGGCCGCCTTCCAGTTTCCGCCGATCATACAGTACAGTGCTAAAACAGGAGCGCGACTGATCAAAACAACTAACGTTTTGAAGAATCGTCTTAATGTTTTATGCCATTATAGCCCACTTATATCTGTTTATGTCAGCTACATAAATATGACATCTAAACGTTTGAAAGTGTCATTTAAACGACGTGAGAACAGCACTTTTAGCTACCACTGCTGAGTTCAGCAGAATACAGCGTCAGAAATTGAACTCTTACCTCCGTTTCCACACGTTTCCAAAAGACAAAGTCGTGCAGAAGAGGTGGGTTGTTAATATTCGACATGAGAATTTTACAGTAACAGAAAGAACAAGAGTATAGCAGACATTTCCAGTCTAGTAACCTGATCACAGCTCGAGTGCCAACCGGATGCAGACATGTAAACAAAGGAGGTTTTATGGCAAATAATGGTTTATTTCCATTGCCTTTAAAGTGAAAATAAAACCCTGAACATTAATATACATAAACATTTCTTAAGCTACTTTCTAATTGCATTTTTTTATTCAGAATAAAGTCCTTTATTTTATTCACGGTACATATTAACTATTATTCACTGTATATAATTAGAAATTAAATGGTCAAAAAAATGTAACATTTTGAAAAAAAATATTTTATTCAGATGAACAGAAACAATAACACTGAATCAGTTGTTTTCTCAGCACGGGGCCTCTTCTGTTACTTGTGCATAGAGGTATTTAGGCAGATACGTATTTAAAAATAAATAAATAAATCACCCCTCTGTTTCATGGAACTTAACACGTAATCGATCCATTTCAAAGCATTGTTCATGGTTTATGCAACTTCTGTTCCATTTGGGTGCAGGAGGGACAACAGACATTACACATTTCAGAGTAATGGGCTGCCTGGAAAAGGAAAGCAACCAAATGTTTGCATATACCATTTTCATCCACACAAGAGCAGGAGCTAATAACTAGCAGATGATGGCATGGTTTTCCTGATGGTTGTCCGCTCCAGGATGGAGTAACACGTATAATCTTCTAGCTCTGAATCACATAATGTTACCTAGAAAACAGAAACAAGAATATTAATGGGTTTTAAAGAGAGTCATTAAAGGCAGTTCACCCAAAATTAAAAATTCTATTCACTCATCCTTCACTTGTTGCAAACCTGTTTGAGTTTATTTCTGCTGTTGAACACAAAAGAAGATATTTTGAAGAAAGCTGGAAACCACTGATATTCATAGTAGTTCTTTTTCCTACTATGGAAGTCGATGGTTACAGGTTTTCAGCTTTCTTCAAAATATCTTCTTTTGAGTTCAACATGAGACTCTTAAAGGTTTAATACCTCTTGAGGGAGAGTAAATATTAATATTGGACGATGAACTATCCCTTTAAGCATATCAGCAACACATTTAAAACCTTAACCACCTATATTTGGAACGGGTAAAGACCTGTGGTAGAGGTAGAACTGTGTGAGGTAGTGAAATGCGTTCTGCATCTGCACCAGTATCATTGGGTTAATACACTGTAAATCATTAATCTAAACAATTTAAAAGCAACTCCCCATTAGTCACACTTTAAAATAAGGTTTGGTTAGTTAATGCATTTGCTCTCATGAACTAACAATAAACAATACTTGTACAGCACTTAATCATAGTTAAACTAATTCACTAATGAATTAAAAGCCAGTCACGCTTGTTAACATTAGCTAATACATTGGGAGTTAACAAGCACAATGAATAAGCATTTGTTCATTAACATAAAAAACGAATAAATATTGCAATAGACATATTGTTGATGTTAAATTACCTAATGACACCTGTTTTGGGTCACCCTCCCTTTTAATTAGTGTTATAGACTAAATATACAGCATGTCATCTACACTGTTACACTGCATCTGTACTGCCCACTGTTTCAGCAAGAATTCTCAGCCATAACACAGTGCTATTTGTCAATAATCATGCTTACAGGTTAAGATAACATCTGTGTTTCTGTGATTATCCGAACTGAACAGTGGTGGTCACTTTAGAACAGAAAAAAACATGAACTGGACAGAGCTTCACATTTATGCTATCCTGCTCTCAGCTGGTGAAGAGACTGATTTCTTCATAGAGTGGTAGTAATGAGCTCTCACTGAGATATCATTCGTGTCCTGTTTTACCTGACACGTTGAGACAGAATTACGTACACATGATATTTTTTCTAACGTGATAAAGCTGCAGATGGACGCATTCAACGAATAGCATTACGTTAGCTTACAGGCTAGCTGAACTTACCTTCATAATAGCACAGGTACGAAGATGCATAAAACTCGAAACCTTTCTCAAGTTTGCTCAGCGGTGTTGTAGTGCACATCCGGACAATCATTTGCACATTGTTGACCATAATTCCCGCAAACAGCGAGTAAATTTTGACGACTCTGCCGCAACACTGTTTACCTCCGCTTTAAATCACCCAGACCGGAAGTTGGATGGCGGCCTTCCGACAAATGCGGAAGTAATGCGTGCATATAGCCTATTGTGCTTTGTAACGGCTCCTTTCCTGACGGCTGTCATCGTCCCTTACCCACGAAAGGTGAGTAAGTTGGCAAAATAAATATTGAAATTAGATACGATTTGCACACAAATAACTACCCTTACACGCATGACACTTGTTTTATGAATGCCGCGAAGCGATTGCTTTTGTAGAAGATTAGGTTTCGTTTTGCGATAACAATCGGCTGGATATACATAAACACTCAATTTACACGACTACCTCACACAAATATAAATATTTTGATGTAAAATATGAATTTATTTCGAAATATTTGATTATGTCACTGAACACGAAGCTTCTCTGAAAACCATTGCAAGCGGCCGTTAAATTCAAAATAAACAGATAACGTTATAACATTACATTCATAGTGCCTAGTAGACGGCTTTCCCCCCCACAAATAACGTTATATTCATTTATTTTTGTCTTTCCTTACTTATAATGTTAGTGTAGCAAGTGTCTTGTTGCTTAACTGTAAGTTATATGATCGTTTTAGCCGCGATGATATCTAATATTCTTTCCTCATATTGTTTGTGAGTAATATTACGCATTTGTTATTATTTGCGTTTGTTAAAGTTACATGTGTGACAAATTGTATCTAAGTTATGTACTTCAATTCACTTTGTATTCATTTACACAAATAACGTACATAAAGCCTGTCTTTTTTCTTCTCAGAACATCCACATAAACCCTGAAATTGTTCAGTATTCTTTCTCCAACAGCCGTTTGAGTCACCTGAAATGTAAGTATTTTCTTTTAAAGTAAATTAATTGGAAATAAATGAAGGAAATACATACTTAATTTAGCAAACAATAATGTACATCATTATCCAGCTGGGTAACACTGAACTGATAACATTAAACTTTTAACCTTTTAAGTGTCTAAAATCACTAACTTATTTTCTCATTTGCTTATTTCTGATGTATCTATTAGGTGTAAATCATTGTGACAGATATGGACTAGAAATTTAAAGTTTGCTGTATCAAATTTCAAGTGGCAGCAGGATGTGGGGCATAAGCAATAGGGCTCTCTTCCACTTTCAATACGCACAAATAAGGTGCCCCTAAGAAAGGCACATAACCCCATGGCTTTATAATTGATGTAAATCATTGATTTAAGTCAAATTATTTTATTTTGTCACTTAAGCTACAGTTTCCATTCGATTGACTGGTGTCTTTGCGGATGCTTGGGTGACATCATTCTTGTTGTTATGATTTCTGCGGCCTTATGGCCTGTTTTTGGAGTGTCTTTTTTACAGACAGTGAATGCACCTTTCATACCATTTTACAAATAAATCTTCTGAAAATGTTTTGTTTCTTAAGCATCCGCTTCTAGCTCCTAGCTTTTAGCTTTAGCCTTCTAGCATAACTAGCGTAGCTAACTAAAACTATCATCTTCTTTCCCTGTTACTGTCCTGTACTCTTCACCCTGTATAATGTCGCTTGTGTGTCTGTCTTTTAGTTCAGGAGAAGCATCTGTGGACTCTGTGGAGGCATTGGAGCTGGCTATTAACATGGTGTGAAGAACAGAAGCTGCTGTTTATTAACAACTGGAATCTTTTCTGGGATCGTCCCTGGCTTTCCCATGCTGATGGGCTGCACCCTAGCAGTGCTGGAGCTGAATTCCTGTCGGACAACATCTCCAGGATGCTTCGTTCTGTTTGACCAGTAAGTGAAAACTCACATTTTAGCCATATAGACTTTTGTTCGTCCCACTTAAATCACAGTAATGCATATCTGGCTAACTCCATAGAAACTGTGTCTGTTCCTCATAATATTAGATCAATAAGTAAATTTACTATGTGTTCTAGAAAAAATCTATTAAGAATCAAACCAGAAAAATGGCAAATAAGTCAAAATACCTTTTCGGTGTTCTAAACATCAGGCCACTTGCACCTAATGCACTTATTGTAAATGTATTATTAACAGACAATAATTTTATTGCGCTAATGATCCTAATCTTAATGTCTTAATGAAACCTGGCTTTAACATGATGGTTACAGTATATTAGTTTAAAACGAAGCCACATTGCACCAGTGCTATGAAAATAAACTTGAATTCCAAATCTGTTTGACTTTCTTTCTTTAGTTGTGCACAAAACATTATATTTTGATTAAAGCTGAAAATCTTTAACCGTTATAATAAATTATAACCATTATAACAAAATTATGCGATACAGTGGTTATAGGTTTTCTGTTTTCAGTTCAACAGATGAAACTCAAACAGGATTAGAACAAGTGAAGGTTGAGTAAATGATGACAGAATAAAATTTTCTGGGTGAACTGTCCCATTAAAGTGGAAGTGAAGCACTCAGTCAAGTTTACATTGTTTTGTAAATTGATTTCCACTTTAATGAAAATATATTAAACTCTATTAATGTAACCATTATTGAAGAAAATGCCATGTTTTACTGTAGTTTTTAGAGCTAGATTGCAGCTATTTTGGAATATCGCTGTGTCTGACGTCATGGGGTTGGTTCCTTTCCCTCAGCTGAACATATACAGTGGAAGTAATGGACTGAACACGGGAGACTGGAAAGCCTAATTTAACCCTATACGTGAAGTTGTGGATGTGCATCACAGAGCTGGTGCAAATATAAGCATTACATTTATGTCTAAAACATAAAAATACACTTATACATTTTATATTTTTCTTTTATTACTGACCGTTTGATGTGCTTTGGTCCACTCTGTATTTCGATGCCTGAGTTACTTCACATCGCAGGCTTTTTTCGTCCATTATTCATTCATTCATTCATTTTCTTTTCGGCTTAGTCCCTTTATTAATCCGGGGTCGCCACAGCGGAATGAACCGCCAACTTATCCGGCATTTGTTTTACGCAGCGGATGCCCTTCCAGCCACAACCCATCTCTGGGAAACACATCCACACATTGTCATTCACACACATACACTACGGACAATTTAGCCTACCCAATTCACCTGTACCGCATATCTTTGGACTGTGGGGGAAACCGGCGCACCCGGAGGAAACCCACGCAACCACGGGGAGAACATGCAAACTCCACACAGAAATGCCAACTGGCCCAGCCGGGGATCGAACCAGCGACCTTCTTGCTGTGAGGCGAACGTGCTAACCACTCGGCCACCGTGGCGCCCCTTCGTCCATTATATTCAATGTTAAAAGATCATTTTAATCGTTGCATTATTTTCATTGTAAATCCTCTCGTCAGGCAGCGCTGCACCAGTGTGAGAGAGTGGACCAAAGCACATCAAACGAACAAAATTTGTAAAAAAAAGAGAAATAGAAAACATATATATTTTTTTTTTTATATATTAGACACAAGTTTGTTTCTTGTATTTACACCAACTCTGCGATGCACGTCCACAACTTCCCGCATTGGGTTAAATTAGGCTTTCCAGTCTTTTTCCTGTCCAATTAGGCTGTTCAGTCCATTACTTACACTATATCTGTTCAGCTGAGGGAACGCAACCAACCCTGTTAAGTCAGACACAGCGATATACCAAAAGAGCTGCACCCTAGCACTAAAAACTACAGTAAAACATCCCCTTTTCTTCAAAGTGTTTACATTAATGGAGCTTGTGATATATATTCTCATTAAAGTAGAAATCAATTTACAAAACAATGTGAACTTGACTGACTGCTTCACTTTCACTTCTATGCTTTAAAAAACAAGAACCACTTTATATTAAGGCACCTTAACCACAGTGCTTAAAGTTAAATTAATAAGATGGTACAGTGCACTTATTAATATACATGATTTACATTGTACTTATTTAATCACTTTAAGCCACTGAAATTGAGTCAAAAAACAATATTACCTTCATGCATAATTTATTTTAATTTTACAACTCATCTAGATAATTTTTTCTTTATTTAATGTGTTTTTAATAAACTAATGGTTAATTTAAAAAAGCTAATAACTACAACC
>CAIGQQ010003609.1:1650703-1673432 GCA_903798035.1 Danio albolineatus | reverse complement strand
AAAGCATGGATCATCCTGCCTTGTATCAGCGGTTCAGGCTGTTGGTGTAATGGTGTGGGGGATGCTTTCTTGGCACACATTTGGCGCATTAGTACCAATGTTGACGCCACAGCCTACCTGAGTATTGCTGCTGACCATGTCCATCCCTTTATGACCACAGTGTCCCCATCTTCTGATGGCTACTTCCAGCAGGATAACGCTCCATGTCATAAAGCGTGAATCACCTCAGACTGGTTTCTTGAACATGACAATGAGTTCACTGTACTCAAATGGCCTCCACAGTCACCAGAACTCAATCCAATAGAGCACCTTTGGGATGTGGTGGAACGGGAGGTTCACATCATGGATGTGCAGCCGACAAATCTGCAGCAACTGCGTGATGCTATCATGTCAATATGGACTCAAAACCTCTGAGGAATATTTCCAGTACCTTGTTGAATCTATGCCATGAAGGATTAAGGCAGTAAGGTGTACCTAATAAAGTGGCCGGTGAGTGTATACAGTATATTAGTCCTCCGCAAGCAGACTTGTGTGCATGTGAGTATGAATTCAGCTGGTCCTCGGGCTCATTTACATGCCTTTAGTCTCCACCGGTGCGGCCGGTCAGCCGGAAGGTCTGCGCTGATGTGCTGTGATTGAGCGCTGAAGGAGGCAGCTGTGCTCTTACAAACACTGATGGAGGACCCGTCACTCCAACACACTCGCTGACAGCCGCACGGATTCATCTACATCATTCAGAGATCAGGAGACGCTGCTTATTTCAGACACGGACACATTCATCACCACACAAACACAGCAGAGAGACGTCCTGAGGGATGTTCGTACGAAACAGATATAGAGTTGTATATTAAACTTTCATGCATTTTAGCATACACAAAACAGTCAGACTTACAGATATGAAATGCTCAATATACAGGTTTATCATCGGTTAAAAAACAGATTATTTAAATATATTGTTACTTGAAAAAAATGACCCTTTTTTTAGAGCAGAATTATGACTCGTTACTTAACTGTTGCCTTTATAAGAGAAAACACATTTATTAAAGGGCACCTATGATGCAAACTCAACTATTGGAAGCTGTTTGGACAGAACTGTGTGTAGGTATGTATGTCCACTGTCATATTGGAGTGATAGAAACACAATAAGTCTGTATTTTTAACTTCCTTATGTTAAAATAGGATCCAAATCCCAGTAGATTTGAGCAGGGATGGGCGATACCAATATTTTTGTTTCCGATCCGATACCAAGTATTTCAAGACAAGTATCGTCAATATCGATACTGTTATCTATACTGATATCGATACCAATACTTTAGTTAAATATTTTATAGTGATTTAAAAAAAAATGGTTATCACCTTTATTATAATTATTATCATCATCATCATCATCATCATTATTATTATTATTATTATTAAATTAAACACAAAACACATGATTCCTTTTTACATTTATTAAAATAACAGAACTAAAATTGGCTAAATTGCACCATAACAAAAACAATGGCACAATAACACACTGCAGAAACCTTGTTTAATTAAAAAAGTACATCTCTCCCAGTTATTATGTGCACCTAAACTTTGTATTTTACTTGATAAATGAGTTTATTTAAAACTATTTAAACTAAACTACAAAAAATTCTTAATGTCTTTACTTGAGTGGTCTACAATCTATTATTCTGAATTCTGTGAATGTAACAGAAATCTGATATATGCCAATTTATGCAAATTACAAAAAGTACACAGTTTAGAGTAGAATTCCCCCTCAGCTTTGGCATATTAATATTACAAAGAATAATATATAATAATTCCCCCTCAGCATATTATATTTACAGTGTGTGCATCTGTGTGTTCATATGAACATATATCAGGTAAAACTTAATATAAACTGGCTGTCTGTATTGAACTCGACTCGACTTTTTGTAAAATAATTCCCTCTTGGTTAGCTGGACAATGACCGGATTCCTTAAAGGATTCTGCCAAAGTTTTACAACCTGCGCTGGGTGTGTGTGGTGTCTGTACTAATGCAGACGCATTAGCGGAGATACAGCGGAAGGATATTATAGTTCCCATTCGTGTTCCTATTTAAGTAAATATTTATATAATATGTGGCGCTATAATTATTGAAATATTTTACTCAGTAAGAAAACCCCCAGAAAAGATTGATACTTTTACTTAAGGATCCATCCTTTTGATACAATCCCAGTATCGAAAATATCGATACTTCAGGATCGATCCGCCCATCCCTAGTTTTGAGGCCCACGCACATTTCCGTCCGTTTTGTGCATACGACACGTTTAGAAATGAGACCCTTGTTCACGATCCAGGCTCATTATCGAAACGTACCACTCTATATACATTTCTGGACAGCACAAAATACATCCCAGGAGTGTATTTTTTGCAGTTTTCGATTTTGTGAATCCACCAGAGGGCGCTGTGTACGCTTTTTCAGATCTCAAATTTCCCTCGCGAGTGTCATTTGCACCTGCTGTTCTTGCGTAAACCCACCAGAGGCCGCCGTAGACTGACTATATGACTGACTGTATGACTGACTGGCCGATCCCCCCCAAACACCCCCTTTCCAAACCCAACCGGCAGTGTTTTCAAAAGCAATCCAGAAAAAGAAAAGCCCTCACAGCCTGCTGATTTTTACCACCTTTTCAGATTTTACCACATTCTTACCCTGTTATTTACTTGTTTATTTTTTGCCTTTTGTTTTACCTGCCTTCTGGAACCGTTCTTCACCGGACTCGAACCCCGTAGTCACAGTCAGCTCCTTTCAGCATCTCAAGTCCTCCAATGTATGAGGCAAGCCATCATACCGCCCCGTAGCATTCGTTTAAAGACTAAATGCAGCCATATGTACCTCCGGCTACATAACTCACGCTCTTCAGAGTTGTATACGGGGGCACGCTTGCACAATGAGCCTGTGTTGCCTGATCATCTGTCTCTGATTGATCATATCACAGCTGTGATGCGTGTGTGATGGTGAAGTGAATCTGGAGGGATTTCTCCGAGGCTCATGATTCTCCGTTGTCTCCGTCAGTCTCGGGACAGCGGCCCTCACACAGACTCATCCATCAGACGGCTGACAGCAGAGATTTAGGGCCCCGCGTCCGTGAAGATGACCGCAGCCCGCTGAGGAGCCTGGCATTATAAAGTGCTGTGGCCAGCATATCATCTGCCATGTGTAATCCAATATAGCACTGCTGCATAATTCATAACTCTCCCAGCACCTGAGGGCCTGATTCATGATGGCTGGAGATCCACTGGCTGATCACACACACACACACACACACACACACACACACTGTGCTTTGATCACCCAGATCTTCCTTTAAATAGAGCTTTGAATTATGGATGTGTATGTTGGTGTGTGTACTGGTTTTGGTGGTTTACAAGGTTATTTTTTTGTGTAATGACATTGGTATGGCTAAGTTGTACTCTATTATCGTGGTTAACGAGGACATGCCTGATGTCCTTGTAATTCAAAACTCTTCATACTTAATGGGGTCTTTTGCCATTCAAAATGTGCCACAGGTTTCCTGTGAGGGTTGGGTTTAGGGGTAGTGGTGGGGTAGGGCCATATAATAAATGCCTTTGGAGAGTCCCTATAAGCAGTGGTGTAAAGTAACTAATTACAAATACTCAAACTACTGTAATTGAGTAGTTTTTCTCAGGGATTGTACTTTACTGATTAGTTTTTTAAATGTGGACTTTTACTTCCCCTTGAGCACATGTTTAGTGCAGCATCGGTGATTTTACTCCACTACTGTCCTTCATTCTGCAGACCCTCGCGATCAGCACAGAGTTTTTCTGCATCTAAATACAGCTGTTTCTCTTGCATTGACATCTCTGAAAATTTTAACTGACTTTCCACGTCAATATCACAGGAAGAAAACACTGAAGAGTCACTAGGAACAGCAGATCTTACCTCTAAAACTCCCCTTTCAATCAGCGATCGTTTCAAAGCAGTCATAATTGTGCCCTTTAACTTCTTGTCATGAGTAGTGAGATCGATATTAAAACGCTCGGCAATTTGAATTAATTGTTCCTTGGTACAACGTTCAATTAAAGATTCCGAGGGACAAGCAAAAAATTCATCGAGTACTGAAGACATTTTTGTATTAGCATTCACTTATACAACACAAATAAACAAACAAACCAGTACTCACCCAGAAAACGGATGTCCGTACAAAAACTACAACTCCCATGAGCCACTGCACTGAAATGAACTACAATCGAACGTTACGTAATCTACCCATTCACAAAAAACGTCAAAGACTTACCACAAGTCGGACACGTAGTAGGTACGCGAGGAACAGAGAAGCGCACAAATCCCAAACGCCGTCAATTGCAAAATATAATAACCTTTATACTCAAAGAAACTCCAGCTCCTATCTAAGAAAAAAAAACTAACTAATTCCTGTCTAGTCTTCAGAGGTGTACCAGGCTCGGGGCGGCATTAAACGCTGAGCTCAGTGACGATCGGTCTTTAGACCAAAGGTCCGAAAGCATACCCCCGACAGAGATTAAGATCTCCACCTAGGATAACCTCCAAAAATAAGAAAGGCAAAATAATAAACAAAACAACAAACAGTGCACCGATGGAAGGATTGTAATCATGACCCAGCTGGATACACTCTTTCTAACCGGAGTTTCTAGTTTATAAAGGTGAATAACCTATCCAAGAAAAAAAAACTACTTACCCGCATAAAGGAATGCCGGACGAGCCACCCAATTTATGTTACGGCCAGCTCGCTCACGACCGTACCATAAAAAGGATCACATACACAAAAATGTATATAATGAAAAAAACATTTATTAAAGGGTATAACAAACTGTCTAGGGTTTTGAAATAAATAAGAAATCAACAAATTCTCAACAAAATACAACACAAAACATAAGATGGCAAAACAAAAGAGTTGGGACAAAATGACCTCTCTGGGGAATAACAATCCACCAGAGGAAGTGCTTTTCTTCACAAAAAAATTCAAATATATACAACCTCCACCCATAAATTAACTAATTAACAGTGACGTCATGCTGCGAGGCCACCGAAAGGAAAGAAAAGGGAAGACAGGGTCGTAACACTACTGTATTTCTGTCTTGTCTATGGTCATTGTCTAAAGTAGAGAGATCAGTCCTGTGATTCCTGTCCAATTAAATCACACATAGAAAGTAAATTGGCAATTGGCTCGCAATTGGCACTCATACAGAGACACAATGACAAAATGAGCCGAGAAAACTTGAGCCGAGCACAACACACAGGACAAGACAGAGCTAGTGTCTGGACTCCACCAAAACAAGAATTTGCAAGACTGAAGTGGCAGAACCCTGACACGCTCAGCGTAGCACAAGTTCCACGTGACGCAATATTACGAACATGATGTAATAACGACAACAACAAACCCATTAGAAATAAGAAAACAATGTAATGATAAGCACAATATTCTGGACAAAGCTGCAACGAGCGCCTGCTCCGCCACGATATAACAGTTGTCTACTTTCTCCTATAAACAGAAGCTCAGAGCGGTTGCTCTTCTGATTGGTCCACTGCTGTGGAACTAACAGTGATGAGCTGCTCTGCATCTTAAATTGAAGATCTCAACCCGCGTCAAGGGTATTTTAAAGTGAAAAAAAATGCAAAAGTATTCGTCTGTCTGTGTCTTCATACTTAATACACTCTAAAAAAAAAAAGGTGCTAAATAGCACCAAAACTGGTTCTTTGGTCGTAACGAGGGGGGAACCTTTTTTGGTGCTATACAGCACCTTAAAAAAATAGGTGCTATATAGTACTTTTGTGAAATGGTGCTATATAGCACCTATATTTTAAGGTGCTCATAATGTTACTTTACCCTTTCCGCAAATAAAACCGGCATAAGAGTTATGAGAATTAGCTATAAGAACAAGTGCTTACAAGTAATATTGGTGCTACATAGCACTTTAAACACCCCAAAGAACCACTGAAAAACCTTTATGGTGCTTTAAATGTTCTTTACACAGTAAAAGTGCTATATAGCACCATGACCACCTTAAAGAACCACTAAAGAACCACTGAAGAATCTTTATGGTGCTTTAAAGGTTCTTTACACAGTAAAAGTGCTAAATAGCACCTCAAATATCGCAAAGAACTTCTGAAGAACCACTGAAGAACCTTTTTTTTTTAGAGTGTACTGTTTTCTGTATTACTTGTACCATCCTATTAAACCGGGCAATTCAAACCCTTCTTTCAAAGGAAACCTGTTTTATAGTCTTGTATTGCCATGGCTGTCATCTCTGAGCATTTACCGTGAGCTCACACACGCAGCGTGCATGTTTCATCCCAGCGCTAACCGAAACCAACTAGATTTAGACGCTGGGAATGAAACACCATCCTGCAGACAGACGAACACAAACACCAGGACGAGAGCACGCAATCCCAAACACGCCCAGACCTCATGCACCCATATCAAGAGGGAGCGCGCACAATCCAAGCGTGCTTGCAATTGGCACTCATACAGAGACACAATGACAAAATGAGTGCTCGACCCGAGAAAACTCAAGCCGAGCACAACACACAGGACAAGACAGAGCTAGTGTCTGGACTCCACCATAACAAGACTGGAGTGGCAGAATCCTGACGCAAGTTCCACGTGACGTTACGAACATGATGTAATAACGACAACAACAAACTCATTAGAAATAAGAAAACAATGTTATGATAAGCACAATATTCTGGACAAAGCTGCAACGAGCGCCTCCTCCGCCACGATATAACAGTTGTCTACTCTCTCCTATAAACAGAAGCTCACAGCGGTTGCTCTTCTGATTGGTCCACTGCTGTGGAACTAACAGTGATGAGCTGCTCTGCATCTTAAATTGAAGATCTTTCAACCTGCGTCAAGTGTGTTTTAAAGTTAAAAACAATACAAAAGTGTAAGGTCCAGCCAATTAGTCCTACGGCGGTGTCTACTGGTGGATGAAGGTTCACTGCCTGTTCTGTCTTTCGAGAGCACGATGTTGATTTACTTCAAGTTTAACTCATATCTAACTTCAATTTTAGTATGAGGTGGTTTAGAGGATTAACATGTTTATCCTCGTTTTATCTGACTCCAATTTTATAGTTTATATTACTTTATTAATTTAGCAGTCTATGAGATATTTTTGTATATATTTTATAATCTTATAACTCCTACCGATTTTTCCTATGTAACAACTTTACAACAACCTTACAACAACAATTAGATTCCAAACAATGATCAGAGGTTAACCACTAGTAACATATAGCTCTAGCCCCCCATGATTAAAATTACCATGTAACAACTTAATTATGATTAAAATATTTAACCAGAGGTTAAACCGCCAGTACCATATAAGATACGCTGCCTTTTCGGCTTCACTTTCATCCTAATGCATTAACCCTGACCCCCCATAGTGATTGCAACAAATAACATAATTAAAGTCAAACAATAAGTTGGAATTTCTAGGATTTTTTATGTAACATGCGTTATGTTTCGTCTATCATGAAACCTAGTATATTCTTAACTTATCTGAGTAAATAATTTCAGAGTAAACAAGAATAAATTCAAATATAACAATTTATTAGTCAGGTAAATGTGTATTATGCCAATTCATTCAGTCAATCCGTAAACGATCAATACAAAACATCAAATTCTCAAAGATAAATCCATAATCAAAAGATGCATACCTGACTTCAAAACATACATAGTATGGAGCAGTGGTTCTCAACTGGTTTGGCCACGGGACCCACATTTTTACATGGTCATCAAGCCGCAACCCAATATTTTATTGTTGCATTTAACAAAATGTATCAAATTATAGAAATATTACAAAGAAAAAACGATAAATACTGTAAACAGTGGTTAGGGTAGAGAAATGTTCAGTTACCGAACTAAACTGAACTGTTGACGCGCGCGCATTTCAAAATAAAAGTCCGGTATAAGCAAAATATATATATATTTTTTTTGACCACGCAATCCGCGACCCACTAAAAATGTTCCATGTGACCCACCAGTTGAGAAACACTGGTATGGAGAATTCCACACTACGGGCTACTCTGGTTACAGAAGTCGCCCCGAACAGATTGAAACTCACCCTTAAGTAGTCAAACCAAGAGATAGAAGGGGTGTGTGTTGAATAACAAAAGGCATTTACATTCAGTAAGAGTTCCTGCCTATAAGGCATTTGAATAGGAACCCCCCCGGTGAAGGCACACCCTTAGCAGTGGTGCAAAAGATACCTGAAGTTATGTATCTATTATTTTGGTTATGTCTATTTCTGAGGGAATGAGACCATTGTACCAGTCACACTGAGACTTTTCAAACGATATCAAACATGATAGATAAAGTCACTTGGATTGATATAGAACATTCGTACTTTGAAACGACCATTCTGTGTGAGTTAAGTGAAGAGAGGGTGTATGAACCGAGGGGGTTCTCGGCAGATACTTCAAATGTAAATGAAGGGAAGGAAGGGAGTGAGCATTCCCGCATTCCCACCTGGTGAGGTGTGGAGCCGATTTTTCTCCGTGTGTCCAGCTCATGTTTGAATTGTCAAAGACATCAAAGTATTTGAGAACTCAAGTCTTACAAAAGTATCCCTCAGTCAGTGTCTTCATATTTAATACTGTTTTTTGTATCACCCGATCCTATTAAACCGGACAATTCAAACCCTTCTTTCAAAGGAAACCTGTTTTATAGTCTTGTATTGCCATGGCTGACATCTCTGAGCATTTCTACTGTGTTTGACCTTGCAGTTTACCTTGTTTTGCATCTTTGCCACCTCATGCCTATACCTCCCTCTCTTATTGCCTGGACACTACAGTGATTGTTTTGTGCCTCTCCCGACCTTGAGCCTGTCCCCTGTCTGCGTTTAACCTCACCCTGCATTTATCTGCTGCTGGTGATTGAAGCTGCACAATCAGATCTCAACCCGTCCGAGTCCTCCACACAGCTTGATGATTGTTCTGGTGCGGTTCATGACCATGAAATCTCTCATTCATCCTACCACAACTGTAAGAACACAGAGAGCAGTTATTGAATGTCCATGAATGTTGAGCTTAAATAATGATTGAGCTTTGATTAGTGTTTCGTCTATTGAAATGAAGCGGCACAGAAAGCTGAGAGGTGAAAGCAACAAGTATGACTCGAAATCATCTAAACCAGTATAATGAGTCCTTTTGATACTGTTCTTGTATGAACTGTCACTGAATGGAAAGAGGATAAAGAGCATTTCTCTCCAGAATATTGAAGTCTTTCAAGTAAATGATATGATTCATACGCTCATTCTGGTCAAACGTGCACTGTAAACAAAAAAAAAACCTGTAAAATGAAACGGCAGCTGGTATAGGTGTGAACCTACACTGCACTCAAAAAAATCATTACTGCTGCTTGTTCAAATTACTTGTATAAAATGAACTGAAACAACACAATTCTTGTAATTTCTTTGGCAAATGTATTTGTTTTACGTTTAGTCCACTTAAATTTGTAAACCATTATGTTAACTTGAGCGTGTTGTGTTGGGACAACATGACGGAATTGTGTTAGTCCAACTACCTGGTTAAGGGATTTGTAGTTCCCAGCATGCTTTGCGTGGGATTGAATTAAGCAAATTAAAATATTGACAATAAAAGTAATCTTAGATGTTTTACATTAATAGAAAGACTTGTTAGATTTTAATATTTACTTTAGTTTGAAGATTTAGAAGATTTTCATATAATGTTTTGAGTTTTGAGGTTACCGCCTTGCAGAAGCACCCATGCTTTGGGTGTTCGCATTAGCAACAATAATGTTTGTTACTTTGCTCATTGAGCAATAAATGTCCTAAAATGAGTTCTGAGATCAGTCTCAATCAACTGTAGATGTAACCCATGAAATATGCTTCAAAATGGCTTCATTTAGGATAACTTCAAATAAAACTAGGAGACTTCAGAATGTACGACACATAGTAGACATACATGATATTATCAAACCTTTGAGTTTGTTAAATAAAAATACAAATGTATTTAAACTTTTATTTGATAAAATCATGTTGGACCAACTCAATTGCATTTAATTGTGTAAATATATATATATATATTTTTAGTTGGTGCTAAACAAATTGATTGGATGGAAATCCTGCCCTCAATTAAATTGAGTTCATCCAATGAGTTATTTTTTTGAGTGTGGCCTTATGGTTCGGTTTGGTTAGGATCAGTGCTTAAAGGTGCAGACTGTCTTCAGAAACATGTTCGGTTGTGCTGGTTGAAAGTCTCTTCACATTCCAATAGTACTGATTCAAGTCAATTCAATTCATCTTTATTTGGATAGCGCTTTTACAATGTAGATAGTGTCAAAGTAGCTTCACATACATTATAAAACATTGAAACAGTGTCAGTCCAGTTTTCATTAAAAGTAAAGTAAATGATCTAAATGGATTTATATGTATTTTTATATTCTGGGTAAGACTAAAAAATGTTCATGCAATTAAATATTGCAGAGTCGACATTTCCCATAACTCTGATAAGTAACCCAAATTCTCTGTCAGCAAATGTAGGTTTGTACAACAGCGCATCTACGCAGATCTGCCATTAGCAGAATCTAGAAACCTTCAGTTGTGGATTTTCAAGCCTGTTATGATGCCTTTAACGATCTTCAGCATCTTAAATCCTTGAAAGTTTAAAATATTTAGATTTTTTTTAAATGTATGAACTTTTATATGTATTTAAGTATGCATTATGTCATCTTTGAACCAAAATAAAATAAACAAATGACCGCTTATGCGAGGTGTGTAAAGCTGGATTTATACTTTTATTAAAATATTAATGACAACATGGGTTGCTCTCCAAATATATTTTTTTATTATGGCAAGAATAAAAGCAAAAAAAAAGAAGCTTTAATATTTAAATTAAAATTGCTAAAAAAAAAAAAAAAAGGCAATAATGGTCCAACATTCTTGACCATTCTCACCAATAAAGCCTAGAAATTGGGTGTAATCAGTGTAATCAGTGTAAACCGATTGGTTTAAATATTCCTTTCTTGTTATTAAAGACATCATTTGTTCCTTAATTATAGTTTTGCAGCTATTTAATTGTTTTAAATTTAAAATTGTAATAAATACATCAGTGTAAAACCTATGAATGGTGGATAACATATCCTGCAATCCACTTAAGGCCACTTTTGGCTTTCTGACATTCTGACATTATTCTCTCTTCTGGCTGCCGTTATCAGTCTCACACTATCGTTTCCCTTTTACCGAAAGTCTTGATAACACCATCATGCCGTTTTTCTTTTATCGTTTCAGCAAATAGGACTGTAAATAAATGATTTGTTGCACTCTCCCATTCACTGCGCTCTGAGTTTACCAACTATGACGACTTCTGCTGTTGAGTAAAACGTGAAAAGGCTCCATCGAAGCTCATCATCCTGATGTTTAGGATGTTTTTTCTGGCAGTGTCACTGAGTTTCCAAAGCTCATTCTCACTGTCATCACAGCAGTGTGAAAGCAGACGCAACAAACACAGCGGCTGACAGACGAGCACATGACAAATGAAGATGTCAGAGGCGATAAAAGCAAAGCCTTTAAAAAACACCTCGGCCAAGGTCGAGCTGTTGCTATTCATGTTCGTTTGATAGGTTTCTGAACAACATTTATTAACGCTCCTAACGAAAGTTTGGATTTAATGACTCCGTCAAGTGCTTTAGAGCCATCAAGTGAACAAATATTTGCTTTACAGCTTGAGCTTAGCCTTTAATTTTTCATAAACATGTTTTCAAGGTGAAGAGGATTTCAGCAAATACATAAATATCACGATTCTTTAGACTTTATTTACTTCAACCCTTGCAAAAATCAAAACTAAGAAGCTGCATTCATACATTGTCTCTCTATCTTTAATGTATTCTGAGGAAAATGATAGATTTATCCAACGATTGCAAAAAATGTCAAAGAATTGAATAAATTTGAATAAATTAAGGCCCGGAGAACAAACACGGATCTGCAGCTTCTGCACACACACAAATGCTGCGCTGCAGAGGTTACAGCCTACTCGAAGTGCTAAAAATAAGAGGAGAACAATTACATTTTAGTCAATCTCCTGCTTATTTGTTAAACGTCTTCAGCTGCAGTGCGCACTTAAATTGCAACTAACCCCAAACTAAAACTAAAAATATAAAGAAATCAGGTGCGTAGTGAGTAGCACGTTCGCCTTACAGCAAGAAGGTCGCTGGTTCGAGCCTTGGCTGGGTCAGTGGGATTTCTGTGTGGAGTTTGCATGTTCTCCCCATGGTTACGTGGGTTTCCTCCGGGTGCTCTGGTTTCCCCCACAAGTCCAAAGACATGGTACAGGTGAATTGGGTTGGCTAAATTGTCCGTAGTGTATGAGTGCGAATAAGTGTGTATGGATGTTTCCCAGAGATGGGTTGCAGCTGGAAGGGCATCCGCTGCGTAAAATAAATGCTGGATACGTTGGCGGTTCATTCTGCTGTGGCGACCCCAGATTAATAAAGGGACTAAGCCGAAAAGAAAACGAATATATGAATAAAGAAATCATGAAATAAATCGGTTACAATAACAGTACATGAATAATGATGTGAAACTAAACATTACTTCTTTATGAATTCAGTCATTTTCTTTTCGGTTGTTACGATCACGGTCACAAGATCAACTAAGGGAACAACACCAATGGATCGGTCTAAGGGTTTTATTAACAAATTAACCATAAATAAACAAAGTGTAGGGAGAAACCACAAACAAAGGCTAAACACTGGAGCACAACTCCGCGTCTGGACGGCTGCTCAATTTCCCCGTCACTGAAGTGCTGTAGCATGAGCCTTTATAATGCCAGCAGTCAATGATCCACAGGTGTTAAAGGGCACCTATTTTTAAAAATCTACTTTTGAAGCTGTTTGGACAGACATATGTGTAGGTGTAGTGTATAGACGGTCTTTTTGGGGTGATTTAAAAACACCCTGTCCTTTTATTTCAATTTAACAGCATAAAAACGGTGCACCAATCGGAGCGGTTTTGAGACCGACAGCAACTTTATGTAGGAGTGCGGTCACCCCGCCCACCGAATTGATTTACAGCTGCGTATTAACATGTCTCCGTAGTAACACGTATAATCATATCAACAAGACAGGACGTGCGCAAAGCAACCGGGAATAAAAGCTCTGTTCAGCGCTCTGTGATCATCAGTCATCATCAGATGTGATCAAGAGTGAGTTTCACAAGTTTATGATGTCTGTATAAAGAGGTTATCTTGCTATCCAACAAGTGAGTGCGTGTGATTAAAACGGTCGCCTTGTTGTTTTCTCCAGCTTGTAAATTATGTATTTAATTGTGTTGTGTAACTTGTAACCGTTTGTAGTGTCTCTGGTTAATTGGTATTCTCATATCGCGTCTAAAAGCACATTGTAAACGCGACGCGTGCCGCTTTGTTTACGGATTAAAATGGTTTGTGAGCTAGTGTTCCTCTGCTGTTTGTCGTTGCTATGGCTACATCAGCTCTCCTACACACGTGCGGCGGTCCTGTTTCATAATGGTTCAGCTTTTGCTGCTGTGTGCATTAATACTGCATGTGTGTCGCTGTTTTTACTTCTAGTTAAGAATAGAGTGATATGCTGGGAGACCGGGGGGTTAGGTTCGGGGGTGAGGTGTCTGAAATACGGGCGACTCCTGGGAAAAACGAGTGTTGGCAGATATGCTCACGCACACACTATGACTACTTCAGTATTGATAAGCCGTGGTGGGCATTCTCTCGCGCTGAATGATGTCGACCAATCGCAACAGACTGGGTCATCGGTCCAATCAGTGCAGTTTAGCATCGCGCTAAGGAGGGGTTTTGGAAGAAATGAATCGCTCAACGATTCATATAGGAGTCGCTGGGATAATGAGGTAAAAATAAATGCAGATTATAAGACAATGAAAGTGTTTTTGACCATGCATGCATATTAGCCTGCTGTTGGAGACCCCCAAAACCAAAATATGACTCTTTTTAATGAATAATAGGGGCTCTTTAAAACAAAAAACCTTCCAGTGCTGTGTTAAATATGCACGATCATAATTGGCCTTAAGGTTTACAAAAAATGATGGACATCATTACTCTGAGAAAGAGGTTTCCGCATGACGCAGTGTCTCCTGCCTCCTCTCAGCGAACCATTGTGTTGGGATTCATTACATATTTCATTAATCAAAGTCTCAGTCTTATTATTTCTTATTTCAGGTGATAAACACACACTTAAGTCATTAAACCTGTAATTAGGGGCATTATATCTCCATAAATTCCTTATGCTCTGTAATGGTCTGCTCTTGTTCACCCTCATGCGTTTATTCCTGTACAGAAGTGTGGACGGGTGAGCGCTCACGACGACAGACGCTTTACAAATAACCCAACAACTGCGCGTAATGAGTCGCCTACGCAAACACGCAAAGGTGGAGGGACTGGTCTTAAAGAGCGCTGCAGGTGATTGGGTTATTGTGAGGCTCAAACCTCTTCTGAATGATTTCCCAGTGACCTCTGACCTCTAGGAGCGGCACAGCTGTCATTCAAACCTGCGCAATTACAGCCCGCAGTGATTGCTCATTCATGCCTTCGTCAATCAACAGTATGACCCGAAGGAGACACTAAACCTCCACAGATGCTCAGGCTTCTGAAAACACATGTGAGAAACACACTGCGCTGTGGAGGCAGAAGTAGAAATCGGCTCTTTATTACATGTGTTAAGGGCAAATATTGAGAGAATGGGGCCCCCTGGTGGTTCGGGGTTACTATGCGTAGAGGATTGGCTATGTGTATATGTTAGCCAAGGATATGTACACTGCCACAGGGAAAACTAGGAGGGTTTACGGGTATGGTTCAAGTAGGTATCGCTGCAGCCCGGAGACCTGCAAGTGGAAGGGATTACACCGCAAGTAGGTTGAGTGACCTCTAAGTGGGAGGGACTTAAACCACAAGTAGGTTGGGTTTAGGTGGTGTAGGTGGAGCAGGTATTAATTAAACACATTCAGACGTTCATAAAGCACGATAGTGGAATAAATAAAAACTCCAGGTTTGTACAGCCAACTTGGAGCTCGAAGTGAAGTTTATTTATAAAGCAATTTCGAGAGGATCATGTGCTCATGATTGATCACAGATGGTGCTGCATTATTCAATTTATGATTCACCAATCAGACGATTCCTAAGCCACGATAAATGCCCTAAGCTCCATATCACAGCCATCTTCGTTTTTGAAGAGTCCCCTTTCCGCCCCTACTCCTCCTCCTTTCCTAGATAGGTGGCACGGTGTCCCAGTGGTCAGCACTGTTGCCTCACAGCAAGAACATCACTGGTTCGAGTCCTTACCAAGCCAGCTGACGTTTCTGTGTGGAGTTTACACATTCTCCCTGTGCTCACGTGGGTTTCCCCCAGGTTCCCCGATTTCCTACCACTGTCCAAAAGCATGCAACTTAAATTAATTGACTAATCCGACACCATAGACATGCTCCTAGTAAGTAGTTATCTCTGAAGAGCGATCACTATCTGTTCATCAGCTACTGCAGCAGGGAGTTCTCTAGATCTACCTGAGCTCAAACTCCCAAACAGGAGGGAGCCCCAGGCTCGAGGATCTTATGAGCTCAGGGCTCTCTCCTGGGACAAGCTTTATCAATCATCAGCTAACTGTGAACTCTTGAAAGCTGGGTTATGCATAGGGCCAGAGCTATAGAGAGAGACCGCTTCATTGACTCCAATGAAGCGTTTTTTTTTTCAACAGCAATCTCACTAGTTCCCGAAAGTTAGCACGTATAGTCTAGTTGGAGCTGAAGATGGCTGGTTTTGCTCTTTTGAAAGGCATTTTGGACTTCTGCTGTAATATAATTATTTGTGTGATTTCTGCACAGATTTGTGTGCAAAAAAATTATGGAAAGAAAAAAAAAAGTGTATTAGAGCGGAATGATTTAAGGGTGCTTTCACATCTGTGGTTCGGTCATTTGGTCCGGACCAAGGGCAACAAATGATACATTGCAGCATTTTTTGATTGATTGACCACACTGATTGCTTTGGTCCGAACCAGTTGAAACGAACCAAAATGCAGTCATGTGACAAAATCCACATCACTCATTGGCCAGATGATATTGAACGTATTTCCTAAACTGCTTTTCGATTGGTCAGGATTAACGTGGAAGTAAACAAACCGGCAGACACCTAACGTCGCTGCACTGGCTGATTGTATCCCTGCTCATAGTATACTATATAGTGTGTAAACATCACTTTAGACAAACTCTACATCTCGAGAATGAAGCGCGGCTGCGGCTGGAGAACAATGCATTACATGCGGTGAAGGCATTAGGAGGAGGTGTGATTAATTTAGCTAAACTGCGACATGGTCATCTTCTGGAAATATTACCAACAATACATCAGGTAATGTTTCACTCTGTCTCTCTCTCTCTGTTTCAACTGTTGGTAAAGCGCTGTCAACAAATATTTGGTCACACTTTATTTTGATGGTCCGTTTGTTGAATTTAAGTTACATTGCTACTAATTCTCATTAGATTATTAGTAGACTGTTAGGTTGGGGTTAGTGTAAGTTGACATGTACTTGCAAAGTTTCTTATAGTCAGTTAAATGTCTGTTGAATGTCAGTATCAACAGATATTAAGTAGACAGTCTACTAATACTCAAATGGACCATCGAAATAAAGTGTTACCAAATATTTTTCCTCCAAAGCCCATAAGATGGGACATCGCATCGGACTACGACAGCTGGATTAGTCCAAAAAGGCGCAGTACTTTTAGTGGTTGGGTCTTTTAGGTCCTACACACACACCTGAACCCGAATTCACAACGAACCGCACCAAAAGAGAAAACCACCTCTAGTGTGATTCAACTGAACTAAATAAGGCAGGGGTGAAAGCACCTTAAGATTACAGGACACATAGAACACATAAAAATAAATCAGCACTTCTTAAGACTTAAGAGTATTACTTGTAATAAATCACATAAAACATCTACATTTGCATATAATTCAGTCATGTTTGAGAAATATAAAAACTGTTTGAAATTAAATGAATTCTACAGTCCTCCACGTCCTCGTTAAATTCACATGTTAAAGGTTATATTTAGCATGCGGGCCTGTGCTACTCTCTGAACCGAAGTCGACAGGGTTAATTGATTTTGCTCTTTGGTTTGAATATGCGTTACTCAAACGTGTTCCTGCATGTGTTTGTGTATGTCTGTAAAAGCTTGCTGCAGCACAGCAACTTCAACTCTGTGAAGCAATTTCTGGTCCCTCTAAATAAATGCATTCAAATAAATGTGTTCACCGCTGCTGACTTTGCCCTTGAGACACAACCCCTGCGTTAAATTCACTTCATCTGCTGGTGTTTTTAAAGCCGCGGGCCGTCGGTCAGATCGACTCTGACTAGAGAAAAGCAAATCCAAACAGAAGCACAAATACATCTTCAGTTAATACACAACACCAGAAGACCAAACACACACAAACTACAGCACATCATTATTCTTCAGACAATAATGAGCTGTAAATAGTAATCAAAATGTAAAACAGTGATGTATTTCGAAGCATGTTACTGCTTAGAGGAAGATTGTAATGTATTTACTAATGTGAACAAATAATAAACAGTAAATGTATCAATCTCTGTTAATCTTAATAGAAAATTCAAGAGTTCACACTTAGCTGATGACTGATTATGAAGCTTGTCCCAGGAGAGAGCCCTGAGCTTATAAGATCCTCGAGTCCGGGGCTCCCTCCCATTTGCAAAGAGAGAGGAGAGTTTGAGCTCAGGTAGATCTGGAGAACCCCCCTGCTGTAGTAGCTGATGAACAGATAGTGATCGCTCTAGATAACTACTTACTAGGAGCATGTCTATGGTGCTGATTTGGATTAGTCAATTAACTTAAGCTGCATGTTTTTGGACGGTGGGAGGAAACCGGGGAACCTGGGGAAAACCCACGTGAGCATAGGGGAGAACGTGTAAACTCCACACAGAAACATCAGCTGGCTTGGTAAGGACTAGAACCAGTGACGTTCTTGCTGGTTGCAACAGTGCTAACCACTGGCCCGCCTTGCCACACATCTAGGAATGGAGGAGGAGTAGGGATGGAAGGGGGGATTCTTCAAAACGAAGATGGCTGTGATATCGAGCTTAGGGCATTTATAGTGGCTTAGGAATCGTCTGATTGGTGAATCATAAATTCCGATTCTCAGCTATAAGTTCATACTTTTAACCAGAAACCCTGAAAAATGAGTCATAACCCAACCTAATGTTACCTAAACAATGTGAACTCACTACACTGATCTGGGCTACACACATCCCATCCACAACTGGCCCAAATGTAGTTTGCCGTTCGCCATGCAGTGCAAACTTTGCCATGCATGGCCCACATTTGGCTGAACTTTGAAACTCATTCATCGAGATGAACGAATCGTTTTTAGAATCATTTCGTTGACTCGAGATTTCAAGGACTCAAATCTTTTTCTGGCTTTAAATGCATATGATTGGCTTCTGTCTTTCACGTGATGAAAGAACAACTCAAACCTGATAAAGGACTCAAAGAATGAACTAATCTTCTCCTCCACCTGCACAAATGTGCGCATCCCCAAATGAAGGAATCACTCCCTGAGAGGACTCATCATTAAACCAATGGTAAACAGCGCTATGGTGAGCTATTTTACCCCTGATCTAGCATAAACAGAAATAAATGAGGTGCTGCTAATCGAATGAACAAGACATTGGCTGTTTCTCAATTCCAAGAACGCAGAGAACCTGACTTGCGTTCTTGTGAAGACCGGTCTTGCCAGGTCACCTCGGAAGAACAAACTCGGGAGACCACGAGAATTCAATTTAATTCACCTTTATTTCTCTAGCGCTTTTACAATGTAGATTGTGTCAAAGCAGCTTCACATAGAAGGTTATAGTAGATTGAAACAGTGTCAGTCCAGTTTTCAGTGTTGGAGTTCAGTTTAGTTCAGTTCAGTGTGGTTTAATATTCACTGCTGAGAGTCCAAACACTGAAGAGTAATCCATTGATGTGCAGCTTTACAAGTCCCGAACCATGCAAGCCAGTGGCGACAGCGGAGGAACAAACTTCACCAATTGGCGAAAGTGAAGAATTAAAAAACCTGGAGAGAAACCAGGCTCAGTTGGGCACGACCATTTCTCCTATGGCCGATCGTCTTGTGTAGAGCTGCAGTCTAGGCGGTGGAGGCTGGAGAAGCTGCACATCATCGAGACTTGTCTATCCTTGGAGCGTCACAGGAATCAGTCTCATGCTGTCCACTCTTCCATGCACCACAGCAGCTGCTCAGGATACAGCCTGGTCCAGGATTATAGGAGAACACAGAACACGTCCTGTGGGAAATGAGAGCCTTCATGAAAACTCTTTACATTGTAGCAATAAAATAGTAGCTCCTGGGTTCTGCTGTAACTTCAGTGTCAGTGAAAGACTCACAAGCAGTGAATTGTGCACATTTGCCTGCTTTATTTAAGTGGTTGTAGTGTTTTATTTACTCACATCCTTTGCAGAGGGCGCCACGGTGGCGCGTGAGTAGCACGTTCGCCTCACAGCAAGAAGGTCGCTGGTTCGATCCCCGGTTGGGCCAGTTGGCATTTCTGTGTGGAGTTTGCATGTTCTCCCCGTGGTTGCGTGGGTTTCCTCCGGGTGCTCCGGTTTCCCCCACAGTCCAAAGACATGCGGTACAGGTGAATTGGGTAAGCTAAATTGTCCATAGTGTATGTGTGTGAATGAGAATGTATGAATGTGTTTCCCAGGGATGGGTTGTGGCTGGAAGGGCATCCGCTGCGTAAAACAAATGCCGGATAAGTTGGCGGTTCATTCCGCTGTGGCGACCCCGGATTAATAAAGGGACTAAGCCGAAAAGAAAATGAATGAATGAACATCCTTTGCATAGTAAGCTAATGTGACATAGCGCATATGAGATAAATGACGTCAGTACATAATAACTGGTTGTGATCTATTACTGAACTGATACCGAATTGTCCGCATCACAGTGCATCCAAGAAAATTTTTTATTTTGACTCCCTTGATGTCTGGGGAGTACACACATATCCATTCATAAAGTCTTAAAGAATTAATATTAATGCACTGCTAATTTAGGTTTGCCTTTGTTTTTTGACAGAACTCCACTGATCCAGTGCAGAAGTCTGCGAGGCTCTAGTTCTGGAGCAGCGGGATGGAGATGGAGCGTTACCTGGGGGAAAGCACCAGTTCTCCATTCAACGCCACCAACACCACCGCCACCCCAGGAGCCGCCACTCAGGTGGAAGCGCTGACGGAGCGGCTGGCCATCGTGGCTCTGCTGTCGCTGCTGACCCTGCTGACGGCCGTGGTGAACGGAGCTGTCATCGCCGCCATCTGCACCACCCGGAAGCTCCACCTGCCAGCAAACTACCTCATTTGCTCACTGGCGGTGACAGATTTTCTAGTGTCAGTGCTGGTCATGCCCATCAGCATCCTGTACATCACCACTGAGGAGTGGCTGCTGGGGACGTACGTGTGCGAGGTCTGGCTGAGCATCGACGTGACCTGCTGCACCTGCTCCATCCTGCACCTGTGCGTGATCGCACTGGATCGGTACTGGGCCATCACTAAAGCCATCGAGTACGCCCGCAAGAGGACGGCCCGCCGCGCCGGAGTCATGGTGGCCATCGTCTGGGTGATTTCTATCTTCATCTCCATCCCGCCTCTATTCTGGAGGCAGCGCGGGGACGCAAACGGCCCGCAGCAGTGCATCATCGAGCATGACCACGTGGGCTACACCATCTTCTCCACATTTGGTGCGTTCTACATTCCCATGACTCTGATCCTCATCCTGTACTCGCGCATATACAGTGCAGCCAAGACTCTGTACCAGAAACGTGGCTCATCAAGGCACCTCAGCAGCCGCAGCACCGACAGCCAGAACTCGTTCAATCACTGCCGCGTCAAGCATGCCTTCTGTGTCTCCGACGTCTCGACTTCCGACCACAACATGGAGTTCGAGAGGAACAACGTCACCATCGTCCGAATGCCAACGTTCGATGCGGAGACGCCGGATTTGGATGAGAGGAACCAAATCTGCACGTCTCGGGAGAGGAAAGCGGCCCGCATCCTGGGACTCATCCTGGGGGCCTTCATCCTGTGCTGGCTGCCTTTCTTCCTGAAGGAGCTGCTGGTGGGCCTGAAGGTACTGATGACCCCCTCGCCTCAGGTGTCAGACGCCCTTACCTGGCTGGGCTACATCAACTCTCTGGTGAACCCGCTGCTCTACACCAGCTTCAACGAGGACTTCAAGCAGGCCTTCAAGAGGTTGATCAGGCGCAAGGAGCACACATAGACTCCGTTCACAGACAGATACTGCGGAGTACTCAGGATTTTCTGACCTGGAGTTATTAAGTACACAAAACAAATGATGTTCTTCGGGAAGAGCTGATTACATTGGCGCATGGGTGACGTTTGACTCTTGAGTTTGATGGGAGGATCTGCACAAGTAAATAACAAAACAACATCTTACTTTTTGCCTAGTTCACACATACAGGATTTAAGCCTGGTTTGCAAGTAAACTAGCTCTCCAAAAGGGCTGTGATCTGTAGTATTTAACTGTGAACTACTGAATGAGGCATCAAAGAGGATGCATCACGAAAAACTAACATCTAGCAGGTCAGATATCTGGACCTGTCAGCTTACTTGACAACACATATATCAGGCCGATGAGAGAGCAAGTGATTGGTTGACCATTGCGTTCATGCACTCAACAGAAATGTCTTTGATAGGCTAGAATATCATTGATTCATGTTCCCCACTGAGTGACACGGATGCGGGAGAGTTTGAAAACCACTGTCAGATCAGAGCTGTGCACAGGTATGGGTGATCCTCTGATGGATCAGCTGATTGACACCTTAATGGTCACCAGTCTCAGTCCTGGAGGGCTGATGTCCCTGCAGAGATTAGCTCCAATGTATCTCCACATATACGACTGGATATTTCAAATACACCTAGTAAGACCTTGATTAGCTTGTTCATGCGTGATTAGGTTGGAGCTAAACGCTGCAAGACCCTCCAGGAACAAGTTTGGTGACCCCCTGCTTTAGTAAATGCTTTCAGAGCCTTAACCAACTACTGCTGAGCACTGGCTGGCTGCCTTTCTGATGACTGAAATTCCACAATGGCATTATAAGGAGGCATCTGAACCCCTCTCCCCTTCTTTGCCCACCTTGCCCCCTAATGCCACCCATGCATAGGTGTAATAAAAGGTAAACCCCCTTTTCTATAGCTCATCATCATTTGATCACTGAGCAAAGCTCTTCTAATGTACTACCGAGTACCAACATACACACTGAAACAAGAGGTTTGGACTTAACCAAAGGGCTTGTCTGGTGTTATTGTTGTGTATCCAGTAGCCAGGAGGCGGGGCAATCTCATTCCAGGGAGAATTTGATTGGTCTACATTTGTGCGATGCAACATGAGTCATCCTGTTTTAATCTGTTTTTCAGGAAGTGAAGACAATAAAGACACCCACAATGTCGTCCCCACTATGCTAACAGAACTGTTTGCCTATTTTTAAGTCGAAGACACTGAAGTTTAAGTATTTTCAATGACCTGCTTCATGTACCTTTTGATTATTGTTAAATTTAAGTTAATAATAAGTCTACTCAAATACAGTATATTCAGTTAACTTTACTTATTGTTCAGTCATCTCTCTTGTACCATTAGGTAATGTGGTCTTATAAGCTGTGAGTACACTGGAGCAGGGGCGTCGCT
>CAIGQQ010003609.1:1614357-1628387 GCA_903798035.1 Danio albolineatus | reverse complement strand
GTTTAATTATGGAATTATTTTCTACATTTTAAAATCATAATATATTTTTTACTTACCATAAGCTCTGTTAATGTGAACAGTGATGGTGTGCTTAAGATTTCAGAATTGATGCCAAATCAGGAGTGAGTCATGAAGTACATATGCGTAGCAAACCACAGAGGTTGCTGTCAGTTAGATAGGTTCTCAACGAACTTTTGTTTAGATTCATCAGTAAAAATATATGCTCACATATATATGAGGAGCCAAACAGACTCATCATCCTTTTTGAATGGCGTTTCATCAGCGGAAATTTGGATGAATTAAAACTTGATTTTTCTAAAATTTGATTTTTCTTTCACGTCATAACAGACATAACTGCCTAATTGAAGGCGCGTAATAGCGACACCCGGTGGTTATTTATTGAATTACGTTTATTTTTGTACAGCGGGCCAAATTCTATTAATATTTATAAAAAGCCCCGCGGGCCGCCACTAAACTTATTGCGGGCCGCAGGTGGCCCGCGGGCCGTAGTTTGGACACCCCTGCCCTATCCGTCAGCAAGATCTCTGGCTCCCAGGTGGATCTTCTACTGGTAACGAGCTGACATTGGCAGCCCTCTCAGCTCGTTACCTGTATAAAAGAGAACTGTCCACAGAAGCAATCAATCAATCCAGATTCCAAACGCTTCACCATGGCCAAGACCAAAGATCTTTCCAAGGATCTCAGGGACAGGATTGTGGACCTACACAAGGCTGGAATGGGCTACAAGACCATTGCCAAGCAGCTGGGTGAGAAGGTGACAACAGTTATTCACATTATTCACAAATGGAAGAAACATACATGAACTGCCAGTCTCCCTCGGTCTGGAGCTCCATGCAGGATCTCACCTCGTGGAGTTTCACTGATGATGAGAACGGTGAGGAATCAGCCCAGAACTACTCGGGAGAAACTTGTCAATGATCTCAAGGCAGCTGGGACCATAGTCACCAAACAAACTGTTGGTAACACGCTACGCCGTGAAGGACTGAAATCCTGCTGTGGTCCCCCTGCTCAAGAAAGCCCATCTAAAAGCCCGTTTGAAGATGGCCACTGAACATCTGCCTGATTCAGAGGAGGACTGGGTGAAAGTGTTGTGGTCAGATGACACCAAAATCCAGCTCTTTGGCATCAACTCAACTCGCCGTGTTCGGAGGAGGAGGAACGCTGCCAATGACTCCAAAAACACCATCCCTACCTTCAAATATGGAGGTGGAAACATTCTGCTTGGGGGTGTTTTTCTGCCAAGGGGACAGGACAATTGCACCGCATCAAAGGGAGGATGGATGGGGCCATGTACCGTCAAATGTTGGGTGAGAACCTCCTTCCCTCAGTCAGGGCATTGAAAATGGGTCGTGTTTGGGTACTCCAGCATGACAATGATCCAAAACACACGGCCAGCGCAACAAAGGATTGGCTCAAGAAGAAGCATATTAAGGTCATGGAGTGGCCTAGTCAGTCTCCAGACCTTAATCCCATAGAAAATCTGTGGAGGGAGCTGAAGGTTCGAGTTGCCAAACATCAGCCACCAAACATTAATGACTTGGAGAGGATCTGCAAAGAGGAGTGGGCCAAAATTCCCCCTGAGATGTGTGCAAACCTTGTGGCCAAGTACAACAAACGGCTGACCTCTGTGATCGCCACCAAGTACTAAAGCATGTTTTTCATTCATTATTTCATTCATTCAATGCTAGCTAATTTCTAACTTATTTTGAAACATTTTTCTGGATTGTTTTGTTATTGTTGTGTCTCTCACTGTTCAAATAAACCTACCATTTAAATTATAGACTGATCATTTCTTTGTTAGTGGGCAAACTTACAAAATCAGCTGGGCATATAATCATATATGACACATATATGACTGTCAACATCTCAACAAATGTGTTTTGGTCTCTCGTGACCCTTTAATGGTCTAAGAAAAGGATAACAATAAGGGTAGTGAAAATAGGGTGTCACAACGGTAACAGAAATCAGCCAAAACAGCACATTTTTATTACAAACACTCCATAGACGATCAAAAGTGAAATGTTATCTTCAAAACTTCATATGAGGTAAAACCGTGGGCCATGTTTGGTCCTGTAACCAGGCAGAGACTCAAGAAGACCGTTTCAGTCCAGCAGTGCTCGAGGCAGCATGTTAAATGAATAATTCATGCTTTGTCACTAAGAAATGCACATCTTGAGTTGAATGTAGCAGTATGTTGAGCTTAAAGGGATAGCTCACCCTAAAAATAAATATCTGCCCGCTTGCTTTCCCTCAATTGCATCCAAAACTTTAAGTTTCGTTCCTACTATGGAAGTCAATTGGGTCACACTTTATTTCGATGGTCCGTTTCTTGAATTTAACTTACATTGCATCTTAATGCCAACTAATTCTCATTAGATCATAAGTAGACTGTTAGGTTGGGGTTAGGTTTAGTGTACGTTGACATATACTTGTAATGTTTCTTATAGTCAGTTAAATGTCTGTTGAATGTCAGTATCAGCAGATATTAAGCAGACAGTCGACTAATACTCAAATGGACCATCGAAATGAAGTGTTACCGTCAATGGTTACTGGTTTCACCTTTTTATGTGTTCAACAGAACAAAACATCTCAAAATGGTTTGGAAGAAGTCAAGGGGAGAGTGAATAATAGCATAAAATTGCATTTTTTGGGGTGAACCGGTCCATTTAAAGTAGCACTGACAAGAAAACTTGTATTCCCAATCTGAAGCCCCGGATTAAAAGATTAGTTTCGCTGCCTAAGTGATAAAGCACTAGCGGTCACGTTGAGTCTAACTAACGCTGAAAGACACGGAGTAACCAAACACAATAACACATTCCACAGGGTGGTAAAAATAGCGACCACTCACCGCCCAGAATAGAGTCTTATGTAAGACAATGGCTTCACATTTACCCAGACTGACCCTGATGACCGCCGCCTAAGCTCTCTGAAGCCTAGTTCACACTACATTGCTGCATCCCAATTCGCATGCTCATTCATTCATTCATTCATTTTCTTTTCGGCTTAGTCCCTTTATTAATCTGGGGTCGCCACAGCGGAATGAACCGTCAACTTATCCAGCATTTGTTTTACACAGCGGATACCCTTCCAGCTGCAACCCATCTCTGGAAAACATCCATACACTCATTCACACTCATACACTATGGACAATTTAGCTCACCCAATTCACCTGTACCACATGTGTTTGGACTTGTGGGGGAAACCGGAGCATCCGGAGGAAACCCACGCCAACACGGGGAGAACATGCAGACTCCACACAGAAATGCCAACTGATCCAGCCGAGGCTCGAACCAGCGACCTTCTTGCTGTGAGGAGAACATGCTACCCACTACGCCACCGTGGCACAATTCACATGCTATCCATCCTAAATAGTACTTTAAAATGGAAGTAGTTTAATCCAAATTGTAGTCGGCTGAAAAGTGTAGCACAGTCCACACTCTAACTGCTAATACTGCCTACAATACATTGTGCTTTGGAAATGAATTCAGTTAGAACTACAAACTTGAGGAAAAAGTGTAAACAAACTACAAACATGGTGGACGATCGAGTCAAACCGTCAAGTAGAGAGAGGATTCAGTAAATATGTTTGAATGACTATGAATTCATATATAGACAACTGGAAGATATTTAAATTACATTTTGGGTCACACTTTATTTTGATGGTCCGTTTGTTGAATTTAAGTTACATGCCAACTAATTCTCATTAGATTATAAGTAGACTGTTAGGTTGGGGTTAGTGTGAGTTGACATGTACTTGCAAAGTTTCTTCTAGTCAGTTAAATGTCTGTTGAATGTCAGTATCAGCAGATATTAAGCAGACTCAAATCTCTACTAATACTCAAATGGACCATCAAAATAAAGTGTTACCAAAGTAAGAAAGCCGCAGTGCAAATTTAACTCTAATACTCCAATAAGAAACTCAACTCTAATAAACAATCCCCTTTTGTTGCAGACAATCATACAGCAAGCCAATGTAGACAGAATGAGTTTTTACCAATTTTGACTCTTCCTCGCTCGGGACCTTCCCCCATTACCAGGATATTGGCAGGTTTCTGAAAGAGAAAAAGGACAAATGATCATGAATATCATACCTGTTCCTCCCCGAATGTGTTGTTGTTGTACATTTTGGTGTGCGATATGACGATTTCTGAAGAAATAAAGCAGTGTTGCTTTACTGTCCAGTGCATTTCTAGTGTCTCAATATACTCAGTACACCAGCAGATGTCCAGTATGCTGGATTTGTAGCGCATCTGACCAGTGAATCCAGCTTGTGTAATCTATCCAATCCAAAGAGTGAATTTAGCAACAGCAGTCAGTGTAGTGAATAAAAACAACAAGTTATCTTTCCCAGCATTTTCAAAAGAGGAAACACAAAGCTAATGAAACTAGAATACCTGAGGTACTTTATTTTTACTTTAAGGGTACTTTTACATCTGTGGTTCCGTTTATTTGGTCCGGACCAAGGGCAACTAATAATATATTGTTATTGAGTTGCACGTCACTCGTTTGCTCGGGCGGGTGAGTGTGCCGTAACCGATTTTTTTCTTCCCTGGAGTTGAAAAGATGTCCAAAAGTAGAGGCTGCACACATTAACCACGGCTCATAACATGTGATGGAACAGCACTTCAGATATGCTTAAAGCCATAATCGTCGTAAACACAAATCGAGTTAAGACGTGGAGTATTCCTATTTCAGTCGTATTATTGAAGTGCAGTACAAACAACTCCTGGAGACACACACACACACACACACACACACCTGTCGTCATCTTCATCACCGAACACACCTTTATGCTGTCCGGAAAAAAACACGGAAGCTGTCGCCGAATGAATGTGAAACTGCTGAAGAATTAAAAACCAATTTGTGGATAAGAGTTCGATTCTTATGTGAAACTATACAGGGGAGAAGCCAGTCGAGTGTATAGCTAAACATTCAGCAGTGTTTGCATGTCCTTTATGGCATAATTCATTAAAATAGAAGTAAAATAACATTCATTACAAGCTGATTTTAAAAAGCATTTTTTCAATGGAATAAAATATTTTCCATTTATATATTTTATCATTGAAGATTTATTGAAAATTGTGTAAAAATCTCGTCTCGCTCTCGTGAACCCAATCTCAAGTCTCATCTCGGGGGCTAAGCGTCTCGTCACAGCCCTATGGGCTAGTTGCACATGATGGCGCCAGTGAGCTTCTGAGACGCAAGTGTGTGCGTGTTCACTTCCGGTCCCATAGAACTATATAGGAAATTTAGCATTTTTGTCACCAAAAATAAGCATGTTTAAAATAATAATAATAATAATAATCATAAAAAAACAAAGTAGTTTATCGGCGACAGGAGAAGACATCCTCACTACTCTGCTGCATACCAAACTACTTTTTTATTTATTTTTTCTGGACCTTTAAGCTATCTCCTTCTCAGGGGACAAACAGAAATTAAACTGATAGTTTGACCATCCATGTGACCGTATTAAATCGAGACACCTTTGCTGCTTCCCAATTCGCATACTTCTAAAATTCTGTACTTTTTTGTGAAGGAAACATATCTACTTTTGAGTGTGTCAAAGAAGAGTATGCGAGCATTAAGACATACTCCTTCCTCGTTAACAGATCGTTATGTTGCTTAGGTACGATGAGCCCTGTCAATCATCCACACATAATGCACATTTCCGTCGTATTTAATTTCCTAGCTTACTGGAGAAGCAGCAGCAGCCATTCACGAATCTTTCATGCAGAGAAATCTCCTCAGGTCTTTGGATGCATTCAGACGTTAATATCCAAACACGTCTTTAACTTCAGTATGTTGTTGCAGAGGAAATATAACACAGACAACGCGATTTAAATATTTTCAAGTAGGCTAGATATTAATTTACAGTCATACAATGACAGGGAAAAAATGAAAGCAGCAGAGTAGTGAGGATGTCTTCTCCTGTCGCTGATAAACTACTTTGTTTTTATTATTATTATTATTATTTTAAACATGCTTATTTTTGGTGACAAAAATGCAAAATTTCCTTCATAGTTCTATGGGACCGGAAGTGAACACGCACACACTTGCGTCTCAGAAGTTTACTGGCGCCATCATGTGCAACTAGCCCAATATTCAATAATATTACTTAAAGAAAAGTAAATTTACCCACATTTACATGAGTAAACTAACAGATTGAACGATGGCCTCAACATTCAGTGAAAATCTGTGCATTTCTACATGCCTTCTACATTCTACATGAGTTTATAAGCTAATAAAGCAGCAGAGCCTCCTTATTCAATATCCCTTCAGATGCTGCCTAGTTGCTGTTGATTCTTGTCCGAACTCTCTGGTTGGTTTTGAATTTTGTATACAAGACGGTTTCGTCTTATAGTTAGCTGTTGGCAAACTCCACCTAAACCACAAGCCAAATATGTTACGTATGCCACGAAGCAGATCGTACTGTTCTGCTCATTGTGCCGATGGCAGGGATGGGTGTAGCCGTGTGTACCGACACAAAGCTGAACAGTGTGGTTTTGCCAGGAGTATTCATCTAGGTAAGTGTAAAACTATTTTAGAGGCATTCATTTAAAGGGATAGATCACTCAAACAAATGTAAATTTACTTACTATTTAGGGCCTTACTATTTTGATCCCCTTACCCCTAGTTTTGCGCATTCACATGAAGGGGTCGGGGCTCTATAGCCCTTGAAATGGAGATTTTCCAGAACTAAGCTAGAAACCAAGGGGCAGTGCTTCCCACACATTAGGCTTAGGCGGGTCGCCCAGGTATAATAACAGCCACCCAAAGTATATTTAGAGACACTTTTTTTACTATTATTAACATCCTTTTAAACATTTTGTATCTGCTCAGTTTAACCAAACATCCGCGATCGATTAAGCAGAGGAAAATCTTCTCTCGTTTACCAGTTTCGTTTTCAGACCCACAGCATTTTTGAGACTTGTCTGGCCCAGGTTTCTAAATCTCCTAAAATGTCTGGAATTCAACGTTTGCTTTCGCTTTCTAAAGCTCGTGTGCGTTTTTGCATTACTCTCTTATTAAAGATTACTTTCCATCTGGTTTCACAGCTGACAGCGCACGCACAGCCGCGATACAGAGAGAATAAGTAAACAATAGAGTCATTAATCTAAACCAGGGCTATTCAATTAGTTTGTCATGGGGGTCAGTTCATGAAAAGCATCCCAAATGAAGGGCTGGAGAGATATGACTTGCGATACGAGTGAGGACACAACTGCATGTTGCATTTTTGCTTCTTCAGACACCCATGTTAGCTTTTCTACATTAAAATGTTAATATGTTGTATTTTGAAATTACATAACATCACTGCAGTGTGTAAAGCCTTTATTTAACAAACATTCAAATTTTGTATTTATTTTGCACAACAAAAGCAGTGCAGTGCATATGTAGACTTCTTCTACATTCAGACACATTCATAGGTTTTAAACTGAATAACAATTATAGATGCAACAATTATAGATGTTGGCTGTACGATTATAGTCTGATGAATAATGATGGTTTCACGGTTATCACGTCTAATGTAAATTTAATCTTTATATTAGGTAGGCCTGAGTATTTAGATTAACTGTTGTTATCATCTGTGTTCATACACGCTCAGAAATAAAGCTACAGGAGCTGTCACTGAGGCAGTATCCTTTCAAAAGGTACATATTCGTACCTGAAGAGTCTATAATGGTACCTCAAAGGTACTTTTTAGGCACATTTGGGCACTAATATGCACCTTTGAGGTTCCACTGTGGACTCTTTAGGTCAGGGGTGTCCAAACTTTTTGCAAAGAGGGCCAAATTTGATAAAGTGAAGATGCCCGGGGGCCAACAGTTCCTTCTGACATTTTTTTCACCACAAAAGTTACATGAAAATACACACTGTTATAAAAGTATTTTCATTGTCACAATTACCTTTATTTTTCAAATGGCAATATAACCAAATAAAAGCCACTCAGGCATGAACAACTCTAAACACACAATTATGCCTTTCTTTCATATCTGGAGAGTCAGATAAAATTGAACAAACTGTATAGAATACCTTACATTTCTATGAGTTTGATATCTATCTTTGCCTCGTAAACATTTTAAACAGAGGTTATAAGTAATGCAAAGTGGTCTGTTATCATTAAAGTTTAAAACAAGTAAATTTTCCTCTTGTCTTCTACAAGATCTTTCAGGAAGGCAAAGTTTGCATAACAACTACAGGAAGATTCATTCATTTTCTTTTCGGCTTAGTCCCTTTATTAATCCGGGGTCGCCACAGCGGAATGAACCGCCAACTTATCTGGCATTTGTTTTACGCAGCGGATGCCCTTCCAGCCACAACCCATCTCTGGGAAAAACTACAGGAAGATTAGACCTTATAATTCCCACAACTGGGAAAATCACTTGCCACCACAAGAAATTATCACCTATGTAAACATAATAAACTATGAGTTATATCTACAGTTATTTAAGAGTTTAATGAATTGTGTTTGCTTTAGTCCTGTGGGAAACTGTCCATGACCTCTTTCAAAGCTGGGAAGTGCGCGGTGCAGGGCTCTGTTAGGGACAAGTGTAGGGCGGCAAATCAATGCCAAAATTAATCGAGCGCAGCGGTGATGTTTACGCGCGAGGAGAAAATGAATCGCGCCTAAGAGCAAGGAACTAAGATTACAGGCCAAAGCGCGAGGAAACTACAGCTCGCGCGCACTGGACTGACCCACCGCGAGGAAACGGGCCTCGCGCGCACACATCATCATCTGTGCGCGCGCGTGATCAGTTCTCTCCGCTCGCGCGAATTTTTTCCGATTTTTGTCAGTCTTGGGGCGGGCCTTGGTTTACTTGTTATCTCTAACGCGGTTACTCTCTCTTGGTTTATTTATTCTAACAGAGCTAGCGAGCCATAAATAACACATTATGAGATGGAATCTGCGGGCCGTATGAAATCTGACTGCGGGCCGTGATTGGCCCGCGGGCCGGACTTTGGACATGCCTGCTTTAGGTACATGTACCTTTTGAAAAGGTACTGCCCCAGTGACAGCTCCTGTACCTTTATTTCTGACAGTGTACATACATAATCATTTTAATAATAATTTGACATATCTTATGTTTACATTGTACATTGCACTGAAAGGCACGCACAACCTCACTGCCACAGCATTAGATGTTTTCTACTGTGTGCGGCCGGAAAGCCGCGAGCGCGTTGTTCCGCTTGCGCACATATTGGCGTATAATCTACATTAGAAATAACAAACTTGCGCGCGGAAAGGACGTGATGTTGGAACGGCGCGCCGCTATAGTTAATCCAGTGTGCGTGCGTATTGGCCTCGGCGTAAAAGCTCGGAACTTTAAACTAGCGCACAGGTGGCAGAACTGTTTAATTGCAGCAGTTTCGTTCCGTGTAACAGAAACGTGCAATTGAGAAGCCTTTACGAATAATTAACCGTGACGAATTAAAGCGCAGTGAAATCGGCGAATCGATGCATCCCTAACAACGATATCAGTGCAGTGTACAAAGGCCGTTTCTGCAAACATATCCAAGTGTTTTTTACTCACGCTCTTCGCAGCCTTCAACTGCAGCTCGTGCTGTATTGAACAGACACACGTCACTTCATAACTATAACGGCCGTTTTTTGACTCAACTAAATTTATTTCTGATGTCTTGGTCACACTAGTTGAAGGGCAAACAAATTGCTTAGCCGCCAATTGAATAGCCCTGATCTACACTGTAAAAGCGCTATAGAAATGAATTGAATGGATTGAACAACATACTTTCACATCCGTGACTCGATGACACTGGAAAACCCTGTCAGAAAAGTGGCTGGGAATGAGCTCTTCAGTGTCTGGTATAATGTTGACGTCTATATATAAGTAGTTGTCTTTTATTTAGATGAATATGGCCACGGTGTAAATACACAGTACAGTTGCCAGCTTATAGCCACATTATATCAATATATTAACATATTATCTGTGATTTCCTGATGATAAACACCAAAAAATATCGCAACTGGAATAACTACAGCAGTCGCCATCGTCGATTTCAAGTAAGAGATCACAATAACATATGATGACAGTTTTTAGCGGTGTGCCATTTCTTAGGGGTAATTTTGAAGCCCTTCTCTTTTACGCTCTTTCAAGGGAGAAGGTGTACAAAAATAGAACCGGGAGTAGGTATTACTCTCCCAGGAGTGGTTCTAAACCTTTATGAATTTCTTTTTTAACACAAAAGAGGATTTTTTTAAGAAAAGCTGAACATTTCTAACCACAGGCTTTCATAGTCGGAAAAACAAATGAAGAGTTTGGTTGCAAAACGCGATGAACGCCATTTTTTGACATTTGGATTTTATGATTGTAAATCACTGTTCAGATGTTTCCTTATCTATGTGTGAATTGCTGCCATTAACACAATTTAAGAATGAACATTTTAGGCTACTACACAATGTATTTTTTCACAAAACGCGATATCCGCCAGACCAGTTTTTTTTGCAAAATGCGATTCAACAGTTATAGAACTGTTATTTATATAGGCAGCTATATGTTCGAGCTCAGCATCCCCTGGGAGGAGAGTCACCGCCGGCGAAGTGCTCCGAGTTTGCTCATTGATTTAACGATAATATCAAAACAAAAAAACATGTTTTTAAAAAGAGGATTCACTAGGCTAACTAAAAACGTTTGCTATTTAATTGTTTATACTGTAGGCGAGCTGTCAGTCACAGGCTACGTCCGACTGTCAGTCAGAGAATCAAAGCTTCAGAGTCCAGCAAACCTCATGGATTTTGATGACGGATTGGAGCCGGTCATTCCAGCTGCATAATAATAATAAAAATAATAATAATAATAATAATAATAATAATAATAATAATAATAATAATAATGATAACTAATTATTATTATTACAGTGAAATAAGTCATTAAATATGACGAGACGAGGCGAGTTTGTGTCCGCGGACTCGGTGAAACAGAAACTGCCGTCGCGGCTCCGCCCGCTCTGATCATACAGGTTTGGTTTTCAGCAGCGGTGTTCAGGAGCCTCCACTCTTTCTGTAACGAGCTACAAGTCGTTTATTTAACTAACTTAATCTTACTTCTCTATATTATAACTAATCACAATTAGTGTGAAGCTGTTTAAGGATGGTTGAAGCGATAAACATCCTGCAGTTAGTTTGCTCTGCAGCTCAGCCGGTATGTTGTTATCTGACCTTTTCATTCAGGGACTGGCCTGGATTACTGGCACACACCATAGTCACATTATGTCTATTATGGCATTATGTTTTTGAATATTATGAATATTTACGATCTATTGATAAATTATTGTTAATTTTCCCACTGATGATCCAAAAGATTTCTTCAAATGCCGCAGTGAAGCTGCTTAAAGCCATTGGTGCCCCAGCAAAAAGAAGAAAAAAAAAAGTTATGTTATGTTATATTGTGTACGTTCTGGCCAAAACTAACTAACTCAGAATCTTATTATTAACAATCAATCTTTGTATATACTGTTCCATATAGTTTATATTAATTTTAATCAATTTAAGATGTTTGACAATGTTAAGATAAATATGCTGCATTTTGGCATGCTTTTTTACTTATTTATGAACTATTTATGGACATAAAATTCAATAAAAATAAGAATATGTGTCCCTGGCCTTCACTGAGCTCCAGTAATAGTTTAACGTACAGAAATTGTGAATAAAGTTGACTGTTGATGTCTTTAATAATAATAATGTCAAATAACCAACATTTCTCAAAATGGATATATCTCGTTTTGCAACGAAACTCTTCAAATACAGTGGAAGTCAATGGTTACAGGTTTTCAGCTTTCTTCAAAATGTCTCCGCCAGACTAAAGCAGCTCAAACAGGTTTGGAACAGGTTTAGTAAATGATGACAGAGCTTGCATTTTTTGATGAACTGTCCCTTTAAGGTAAACAAAGCTGGAGAGTGTTGAGTCATGAGTGTTATATCTGTTCACACCTGTGAACCACAGTCATGGCAGCCATTGTGTTAATGGAAATATGGAGTCTCACGGGAGCTGGAGAGGCTGTGGTTGAGCTGTGGCTCTTCTAATGCATATGCACTGTAATATTCATGCAAGTCATAAAACTTACTGAGTGTTTCTGAGGCACGCTGAAGTGCCTCATGCAAGAAACAAGCATTTACAATTGATTTAGTCGAATAAAGCAACCTTATTGCACACGTATCTACATTAATCTTTTAAATTAATTCATTCATTTTCTTTTCAGCTTAGTTTCTTTATTAATCAGGGGTCACCACAGTGGAATGAACCGCCAACTTATCCAGCATATGTTTTACGCAGTGGATGCCCTTCCGGCTGCCACCAATCACTGGAAAACATCCATACACACACATACACTAGAAAAATTTAGCTCTCCCAATTCCCCTATAGCGCATGTGTTTGGGACTGTAGAGGAAACCCACACCAACAATCTACTGTTGCGGTGCCCGTGTGGTTTATGTCATGTAGGTAAGACGAGTATACCTTTAAAGATTTGCATCTCAGAACATCGATGTGCTATTCGACATGATCCTAGAAGTCCTGTTGCGCAGTTATGATACATTCTGTCTCCACTCTACAATATACAGGGATTGAAGTGGTGATGTGTCCACGTCAGGGGGGTGATCTTAAACTCTAATGCTATTTTGGGATTTCCGCCAGGATTTTGCCTACCTAATTTTAAAAGCTTCCCAAATCCACATGCAGAGGAGTAAATGCAAAAATGTGGTATCATTTTAAAGAAAACCTTTTAGATTTTCATAAAACACTGTTGAAAGTGATGAAAATAATTGTATATGTTGTCTGTGTTATTATAAACACTTAAAAAAGAGGCGCTTTCTGTATTTTTTTTATAAACTCAAATTTAAAAGAGTACCTTTTAGGTTCTGTGTGGTCTAGGTTTCTGTAATTAATTTTTGGTGGTTCCTGCACATGTCAGTAATCATAAGAAAAACGAAAAATGCCTCTATCATAATCTATGCAAAAGTTATTGTATTCCAACTGATGAGAGGTGCTATACCTTTTTTTATGTAATTTCCGTCTACCAAACTTGGAAAGTCTTCCATATCCAAATGCAGTGGTATAAATGACAAATTCCAGTGTTATTGGACAGAAAAACATTTGAATTTACAAAAGAAACTGCTGAAAGTAATAAATAATATTTGTTATGTTTTCTGTTTTATGTTGAATCACTTCAACATTGGGCGCTTTTTTATTTTTTGTTCTAAAATGCTTTTTTGAAAATGTGTAGATAATCCCATAAGAGAATAAGACGACTCCAGACAGTTCTGCTGGAAACCAGCAGATAGCAGCAAACACTAGGAAAAATAGTTTTGTCTCTACCATAGAGTATGCAAAGGTTATTGTAATTCAACTGAATATTGGGAAAATATGTCATGCTGATAGACTGTTGTATTCATATTTTCACGATCTTTGGTTTGATCAAACATAATTCACTGTGTTTTGACCACATTATACATATAAAAGAAAAACTTATGCACATCACCTCAAAAACAGTGGAGAAATGGCCTATTTTGATACACTCAGCATAAGGTAAGAGATGATGTAGCATTTGTGGCTTTGTGTGCGATCTGGGGCTGCTTATTGATCATAAATATAATATAAAAATAGAATATAAATAGTATATTTATTAATATATTTCACATATATTAATATAATTCACATAAAGGAACGCTAGAATCGTACATGGACGGGCAAGAGCTTTTATTTGAGCTATGACCTGTACATGTGTGTCATATATGAAGCATATAAAAATATGAAAATGACAGCTCGGGTTTCCAGTATTTTGTTGTGTAATTAAATGTTAATAACTTTTGTACAGTAAAATAAAAACCTAAGTGATGCATATGTGCATAAAATATAGCTTCTACGCTTTCAAACAGAACCACTTATAGCGGTCTTGCGCAACCATTTTCATAATTTGTCTTGTAATATTATGGTTTGTTTCTGCATTTTCACTTAATGAATTAATGAATATCTAAGATGTAATTTAGAAATGTATAT
>CAIGQQ010003609.1:1554495-1576091 GCA_903798035.1 Danio albolineatus | reverse complement strand
GACTGAAAGCCCCGCCCTAAAGGACTGATAGCCCCGCCCTAAATGACTGAAAGCCCCGCCCTAAACGACTGAAAGCCCTGCCCTAAACGACTGTAAGCCCCGCCCTAAACGACTGAAAGCCCCGCCCTTAAAGGACTGATAGCCCCGCCCTAAAGGAATGAAAGCCCCGCCCCAAATGACTGATAGCCCCGCCCCAAATGACTGATAGCCCCGCCCTAAAGGACTTCTAGCCCTGCCCTAAAGGACTGATAGCCCTACACCAAATTACTGATAGCCCCGCCCTAAATTATTTAAAGCCCTGCCCTAAATGATTGATAGCCCTGCCCTAAAGGACTGATAGCTCCACCCTAACTGTATTCCATGTGACCTGAAGTGAAGAAAAGTTGAGGGGGAGAGAAGGTTATACTATTTGATTTAAAGATCATGAGGGCAAATCAATTTAGACAAACCAATGAAGTGCACAGAAACATCCTTTATAACGAGCACTACTATACACGTAGGAGGAAGAACGTTTTGATTTCATGCCGACTTGAATATTCATATCATTTTTGGCGTTAAATAAAAGCAATTGACCCATACAATGTAATGTCAAAAATATGAAATAAATCAAGACTGGTTTTGTCCTCAAGTTCATAAATATTAATGTTCTGTGTGACTAAAGAGATTAACCCTTTCTGCCTGTGTGTGTTTGTGTCCGTCAGTGAGAGTAGCATGTTTGTCTCCAAGAGACGTTTCATTTTGAAGACATGCGGAACCACCCTCTTACTGCAGGCACTGGTGCCACTGCTGGAGCTGGCTCGCGAGTACTGCGGCTTTGATGCCATCGAGGTACCACTCACTCAACACTGCAGCACACACACATTTTATTGTGCTTTATCTTGAGACCTGATAACATACTTAAGAGTCTCCGACAGCAACACATCACCTTTATGATTTCACCTGTTTTTATACACCTGTAGTTTGCATGAGGTCAGAATGTACACATCATTCTTTATCGGTGTTCTGTGTTAATACACAATAGGACTGGGTTATTAACCGAGCGCAGTCTTTTCAGTAGAGTAGACCTCCAGCAGCTGCTTTCAGATCGAGCAGCATTTACTACAGTAGAGTCGTAAGTTCACTGATAAGCTGCTGAAATTGCTTTCATAGTCACAGATGATTGAATCAGCCCGTAATGACATCGAGATAACCCTTCTGTGATAACGACAGCTGTTTGAAGCTTCTCCATCAACTACAGCTCTGTGTGGTAAATACCACATAGTAATAGCGTGTTTTTACTCCAAACTCGCTTTATAACTGCAGTCGAGTGTCTGAAATGATTCCTCATGTGGGATAACTCTGTAGTCATGCGTGTTTGTTTCACTGAACGAGCAGCCATGTGTCCATCCACTGTTTTTTTTTTATGTATATTTTGGATTACCGCATCAATTTCAGCATGTGCACCAAATAAATCATGTTATTTTGATTGAAAGTGTGTGAGACGCATTAATAGACTTTGCAGACATGTTTCCAGCACACTGCAAAACATCTGAAATGTTGATTATGTTGTTGATATTCCAGTTTTGCGCATGACTACTTTGCATATTTGGATGGAAACGGTTAATGAAAGCCGTTAAATCTTCTGTTCATAAAGCAGTGCAAACTTTGCTTTCCTGACAAGATGTGCATGACGATCACAGCTGTGCTCAATTGCGTTGGAGATATCATTTTGATTAATTGCCCAGCACTATTACAAACCAAACAGACTGATTTCACGCGGCCGCCATTTTAGACAGAGAAATCGAGGCTGCGGTAGGAAGAAACCCGTAAGTATCGCCTGAAGTCACACAGTCCGTTGTGTACCTGGTTGAACATCTTATCAGCGAAGAGAAAGTGACACAAATTTATACTTTCACCACTGTCCGACTGACCCGAAGGTCTGTTCTGAATGAATAGTGAAAATAAAAAGGGATATCGGACCTCATTTTCAGCTAAGTTAAGGGAAAAGGTGCTAGTTAGCTAACGTTTTCTTCCCCAAACACACGTTTTAGATGCCGTTTATCAAACTCAGGTTAATGAACTGATTCTGTCACTATATTAGACTCGTTACAATTTTAACAAAATTTCGGTTCTGAAATGTAAAAAAAACTTAGTTTTCCCGTTAACATGTAAGGCACTGTTGATGGCGTTCTTAAACACCGCTGATTGGCTGTTGTGTTCACCAGTGCTCAACAGAAATTACTGTGATTGGCCATGAAGGTCATCAGTTCACCGCACTTCGCTGATGTTCACGAGTGCAAACACAAACGAGTGACCTGCTTGATGAGTCGACTGATCTTCACTGCTTTAAAATGCTCCAGTGTCCGTCTATCTGTGTTTGCACTCGGTGTAGAGCGGTGAACTGATGACCTTCACGGCCAATCACAGTCATTTCTGTTGAGCACTGGTGAATACTGTGGCAAATCAGCTGTTTATGAACGCGCTCAGCGGCGCTTAAATGTTAGACGCGTTTAAAACTTCAGTAGTGGGACAACACTATTACAGACAACACAGGGGTGTGCTACAGGGGACTGCAGTGTTTTATCTCTCACCGGGTTACAAAGGCTGAAGCAGGGAAGCCCCCACGGTGTTTACCTGCTGCCATGAACTGAAGTCTAGGAGGACACTTCAGCGTATTACTCTTAAAGTGACGTTGTTTGATGCCTAATATGATTTTAATTGTTTAAATTAAACTGAACTGACGGATAATAAAGTGATTTTTACACCATTTCTGCATTTTGAGATCGCAGCAGCAGCTGGAGGTTTGTAGTACACAGCATGTTGCTGCAATGTTTACTGTGCTAATCCTATACTTCCGGATTTATTCCCACAACAGCCTCGCTTTCGTGTTTTAAAATAAGCGTATAGGGTTTCTGAGGGGTCTTAAAGTCTTAAACTAGGTCTTAAATATTCCTGCACAGGTCTTATTTTTCCGCTGTCTATGTAATGCTATATCTAATGCTCATTTAAAAACTTTGTTGTTGTTTGGTTTTCGTGGTGTTGTAGTTCTTTATTTCACTAGTCCAAATGTAATTTCCGCTATTACAACTACAGATGAGACCAACATGCAATAGCCAATCAGATTTTAAGTTATTGAACTCTGTGTGCGCAGCAAATGTGACGTCATCGATGTGTTTTTGGAGGTTCGCTTTGGGTGCGCGTGACATTATTTCGGCTGGCGGAGGTCACAATTTTTTTTTTTTAAACTTTATTTTTTTTAACAGTTCGTGCCGTGTTTAATTTGAGTTGAATATGAAACACTTTGAATAGATTTTGTCTGAAACAGGTACGACTGTACAGACCTCTTTATGATCCGTTCATGATTGAAGATTGATCGTAGAGAGAGCCAGTTGACCAATAATTCATTCATTCGTTCATTTTATTTTCGGCTTAGTCCCATTATTAATTCGGGGTCGTCACAGCGGAATGAACCACCAACTTATCCAGCATTTGTTTTACGCAGCGGATGCCCTTCCAGCCGCAACCCATCTCTGGGAAACATCCATGCATTCTCATTCACGGACAATTAAGCTTAGCCAATTCATCTGTACCGCATATCTTTGGACTGTGGGGGAAACCGGAGCACCCAGAGGAAACCCACACCAACACTGGGAGATGACCAATAATTATTGTATAGAAATTACAACAGTGGGAAAGGAGGAAAGTTTTTGTTAAAGTTTAGAAAAACCTGAGGGATAAGCTTAATACAAAAAAAGAGGCCATGGGAGAAGTGGAGACCTGGGTGGTTTTAATATTACAGAACATGTTTTTCCACCATTTATAGCTTTCTGTTGCCATTAATATTTAACTTTTAATAAGTAGCACTGTCTGAGATATGAACAAAAGCGAGTGGTGCATCAAAGCTTGATTTAAAAAAAATCTTTAACTGTTATAAAAATCTTTCTAATAAATTATAAAAATAATAAAACAAACATTGTTTAAAACTCTTGAACGATATTAATGATATGACGTAGTTCCGGAAACTTACTACATCTCTGTTTATCCATCTGACTTTACGGTGGGTTTCTTTTAAACGACAGGGGCGGTCAATATCTCAATGGCGAACGCGTCGAGTATAAAAGCCTCGTCTGTTTCGTGAGGTGCGCGCGCAGTCAGCGGAGGTGCGCGATGCGGTGCCAGGTGAAGGTATCAATCAGCCTTAAGATGTTTGTTTGATGTTTTTTTTTTCTGTAGTTCAATAGTGCATCTAACATGTCTTCAGTACTGTTCAACCTGAATACATTTATTTTACCGCTAATTTGGTGATTTTTCGATTTTCTCTTCATGTGTATGCGTGTTTTTGATAGTGATGTAGGTCTTACATTTAATACATAATGGTCTTAAAAAGGTCTTAAAGAGCCCCTATTATACATTAAAAAGGGTCTTATTTTGGTTTTGGGGGTCTCCAACAGCAGGCTGATCTGCATGCATGGTCAAAAAACACTTTCATTGTCTTATAATTTGCATTTATTTTTACCTCATTATCCCAGCGACTCCTATATGAATCGTTCAGCGACTAAATTTTTTCCATAACCCCTCCTTAGCGCGATGCTAATCTGTGCTGGTTGGACCGATGACCCAGTCTGTTGCGATTGGTCGACATCATTCAGCGTGAGAGAATGCCCACCACGGCTCATCAATACTGAAGTAGTCATAGTGTGTGCGTGAGCATATCTGCCAACACTTGTTTTTCCCGGGAGTCGCCCGTGTTTCAGACACCTCACCCCCCGAAACTAACCCCCCGGTCTCCCAGCATATCACTCTATTCTTAACCAGAAGTAAAAACAGCGACACACATGCAGTATTAATGCACACAGCGGCAAAAGCTGAACCATTATGAAACAGGACCGCCGCACGTGTGTAGGAGAGCTGATGTAGCCATAGCAACGACAAACAGCAGAGGAACACGAGCTCACAAACGCATTTACATCCGTAAACAAAGCGGCACGCGGCGCGTTTACAACGTTCTTTTAGACGTGATATAAGAATACAAGTTAACCAGAGACACTACAAGGGTTTACAAGTTACTAAACACAATTAAATACATCATTTATAAGCTGGAGAAAACAATGAGGCGACCGTTTTAATCGCACGCACTCACACTTGTTGGATAGCAGGCCAGATTCACCGTCAGGCCACCGGGAAATGTCCCGCTGCTCCCTATGGCCAGTCCGCCCCTGCATACATCAAGTCTTTTCTGATGCTTCCTTTAACAAACGGTGCTCTGAATCCTCCGTTGTAAGCGTGTAGATTTCAGAAGCTCCTCAGAGGAACACAGCACAAGGCTGGGCTATAATGCTGAGGCATTTCTGCAGAGATAAACCTCAACCACTGACTCTTCACAGTCTCTGGTTCACACTTCCTATAATATCCAGCTGAGCACATGCATGTTACACATTTTCAAAAACCCATAATAGGGGCTCTTTAAAGGTCTTAAATTTGACTAATATCTGCAGAACCCTTGACCTGAAGTAGCCACATGTTGCTGATGTCTGAAAACGTGACCTGATTGTCCTTTTTTCTTTCAGAATTTCTTTTATTCTCGCAAGAATTTTATGAAGCCCACCCATCAAGAGTTCCCTCACCGCAACTTCCAGGAGGAAGTGGAGTTCCTCAGCCAGATTTTTCCAAGTACGCGATCTTCAGTGTTAAACGCAGCTTAATGTGAACAGTGGATGAAGCGGTTGCGTGTTTTCTGACACTAACACTTTTGTTTCCCTCGTGTTCATCTGCAGATGGAGCAGCCTACTGTATGGGACGTCTGAACTCAGACTGCTGGTGAGGCGTTTTACATCTGCTTATACAATATAGACCGTGTCAAAGCCGTTTTGCTTAAATGATCAGCAAAATAAAAGCTGTAACAGTATTAGACTTTATGAGACGTACTTGTAGATAAACAGCAATGACTCTTGTTTTCAATGGGATTTTGGTATTTGTTGCATTACTAATGTGTTGTGATTTGAGAAAGCTCCATGAGCCAGGACTCGAACACAGAACGCCCAGAGCAATGTTACGCTTTGACAGCACACTAACCACTGGGCTGTTGGCATTGACACTTATTCTAACATCAAATCCAATTAACCGTCTGCCTCGAGTGTCCACCATGTTTGTAGTTCAGATAATTATTACCCACTAGAGGTGTGAACCTACACTGGTCTCACGGTTCGGTTACGATTATCATGCCATCGATTGGGTTCAATTCGATATCTCGGTGCATTGACGATGCTTTCCATTCAGTTTTATATTTTCTTTACGTCACAATAATTCTTGTATTAAAATGTATAAATATATTTATATACTATTTGTAATACAATTTTGTCGTTTAATACAGTCAGATAAATAAACTGCACCTTTAAAAACTCAAGTACATCACAGAACAACATAACAGCATTTATAGCAAATAAACGCATATAAATATCCCGCTAGCTTTCTGAGCCTTGTCTAGTGAGTTCCTTCTTACACCCCTATGATTGGTCACGCGCTCATCAGGAAGGGCTGCGATTGGCTCTAACGCTCTGGCACTGTTCATTGTTGATAAACACTTATAAACAGCAATCACAGCTGATCCGTGATGGACACGGAGGAGAAAACTCTGCAGACACGCACTTGTGTCTGTATCCAGAAGTATCGCTGTAACCGCCACTGTAAATACTCGCTCTCGCCTCCCTTGCCATAGTAAGCTACGGAGACATAGCGTACATGAGATAAATGACGTCAGTACGTAATAACCGGTTATGATCTATTACTGAACACATACTGAATTGTCTGTGTCTGCATTGCGGTGCACCGAAGAAACGATTAATTTTGACACCCCATTACCCACGTTTGCTGTTCAAACTCACATCCACATTGTGATTTATGTAGTAGTCAAATTCGCAATCAACACACAACGTATTGCACAAAGATCTAACGGACCTACTAGACCAACGGGGTAACTTTGGAATACTCATAAAGACGTGTCAAGATGATTGAACCAAGCAACTGAAGGGTCAATTATTGAGGGAGTAGTATGTCCCAAAGCTTGCATACTCCACTGTTACACACTCAAATGTGTGTGCTTTTACTTCATACTTTTAGGACGTAGTATAAAGTGGAACATCTGATTTAAATGTTTTCAGTTGGGTCAAGTAAAATATTAGGAATCGTCTTTACCAAAGGTCTTGAGTGTCTGTCATGTTTGTAGTTTTAACCAATTTTTTTATGTATTCGCATTTGTAGTTCTAACTGATATCACATTCAACACAATGTATGCATTGTGTGTAATATAAGCCAAGTAAACGCAGATCTGCACTTCAGACACCCAGGAGCCTCTATCTAACAAATGATAAACTCCTGGAAATCGTGCATCTCCCTCCGCTCTTCACATATGTCACGCACCCCCTACCCACACACACTTCCTGTAAACTCCAGCAAATCATCTGTGTTCCTCTCGGAAATGACTTTTCTCAACTTTACGGTTGTCAAGACGGATGTCTTGGCACTTCTAATTTCCACCCAAAACAGTAGAGTATCCTGGTGACTTTGGAATATTCTTTTCAACATACTGTGGTTTGGGACACTTAATTCTATTGTCCAACTACTATTTAGGGCGGATAGTGTGTGAATTGGGACGCAGCAGCTGTTTTAGAAATCCTCCTGAATGTTCAATGGGATGTGTATTTGAGCTGAGGTTGTGGTGGTCTCTGTGCTGCAGGTATTTGTTTACGCTGGAGCTGCCGGAGTTCTGGGAGAACAAGCAGGCGGACCAGACACTAGAAGTTCTGATGAGTGACCTCGACCCAGCTGTGATGGACCAGTTCTACATGAAAGACGGTGTTTCTGCTAATGATGTCACTCGTGTATGTACTTTAACCCTTAAAGCGGTCATTTACTCTCCCTTTACTTGTTCCAAACCAGTTTCTTTCTTCTGTTGAAAACAAATGAAGATATACTGAAGACAAACAGCCGTTGTATTTTTTAATTAGTTAGAATGACTACACTTGCCTACAAAATAGTGCGGGGCGATTTGGCCTCACATCAAAATCTCGATTAATAGGGTATACGTCGACACGTGACATTACGTGACATTCCCTGGGTAGAACACTTCCGCTTATCGCCATTTCATATGCGCCGTCGGTTTGTTATTGAAAGTAGTAAGTAGTGTTTTATTCGTTATATAATAGGGTATATACGAAACGTTTGCATTGGGATTCGGTTTGGTCATGTGACGTTTGATATACCCTCTTAAACAATTTACCTCAATTGCGATTAATGAACAATTATTTGTTATAAATAAATATATTAAAATTATATATGTAAATATAAAATATAACTATATTTGTTTATTTAATATTTTATTTTTTTCTGCCCTTATAGCTCACTGACGAGTTGTGTACCGTAAATATGTTCGCATATAACAAGGGAGAGATTTCTGAATGAAGGGTGCATTACTGATTTTAAAATAATTAAAGGAAGTTCACACAATAATTATTTCTTTCTAAGGTTGCAGCCTTAACAGAGCGGGGTCGCGTGACTCCACGCGCGGTGGGGAAAGTAACCTGGAAAAGTTAGCGATTTATCAGTTCTTTATGTCACTTACTTTTCGATTAATCACACAGCCCTACTACAAAACTACATAAGTTCAACTGTCCTGTATAAATGAGTTCAGTTTTGTATACAAGAATATTTACGTAAATACATGTGGTGTCAATATTATTTAAAACTCGTTTTGAGAAAATTTTTTATTGATTAAGCTAAAAGGCTCTGCTTGAGTTTAATTTGAATTACGTATGCTAAGAGATTTATATGGATGTTAAGTTGAATTGAATCAATACCTATTTTAATTACCTATTGAGTAATTAAGTTACGCAATAAGTTTATGCGATATACATATCGCAGAGACGTGTGATGAATTAAGTTTTACGTGCCAAGCATTTGCATGTTGCAGATTTTCCAAATCTGACCAATCAGATGAGGCCTTTTGATCTTTAGCCCCGCCTCTCCAGCAGGTGCTGTTAGCTAAACCTAGAGCTGAAAATAAACAGTAAAAATCAGAACTTCTGCTGAGGTTTTCAGTCATTCGTGATGTTTTAAGGTCAAAATGTTGCATCTTGACTTATTATTTTATTTAATTAGCTCATTTTTATTTAAAAATATCTATTACCGGTTTATTTCAATATGATCTTAACATAAACATATATATATTTATTTATTTGTATTGCTAATAAAATAGCATTAGGCAAGTTTATGTCATAAGATCAGTATCATTATCTCAACAGCAACGTGACATCCCAGTATTGTGCGGCCCTAATTAGAAAGGTCATTTAAATACAGCTTGAATTGATTTATTGGTGATTAATCACTATTTCGGAAGTAACTAACCCAACTCTGATGATGATGATGATGATGATAATCTTCATTGAATGTATTATTGTTTCTAAAACTGTTTTCCATGTCTCTCCAGATGAGTGGAATTCGTGACCTGATTCCAGGTTCAGTGATTGATGCCACGATGTTCAACCCTTGTGGATACTCCATGAATGGAATGAAAACAGATGTAAGGAGGCCGCCTGCTTCGTCTGTTAGAGACTTGCTCTCTAAAGTTCCTGCTTAATTAAGATGGCTTGTCTTCTCTTCAGGGAACTTACTGGACGATTCACATCACCCCTGAACCAGAGTTCTCCTATGTCAGCTTTGAAACCAACCTCTCCCAGACGTCCTACGATGAGCTGATCCGCAGAGTCGTGGATGTCTTCAAACCAGGGAAATTTGTGACTACGCTTTTCGTCAATCAGGTACGTCATTGCACAGCTTTAATATAGGGCCTGATCTGTTTACATTTGACCACATGTGATTAAGTTCTATGCGCTATGCCAATTTAACTTGATTATGTTGACTAAAGCAGTGTTTCTCAACCACGTTCCTGAAGCTCTGCACATTTCCATGTGTGCTTAAGCAAACACACCTGATTCAGATCATCAGCTCAGTCGCTACTTGATTGGGGCTTTTGGGTCATTGCGTATCCTTCCCTTATTCGTCAAGCCCCTATCACATGACTTTAACGCCACCAGAAGACGGCAGACCAGCCTTCACTGTAAACAACAACATGGACACAGAAATGGGAGCGTTGTTTGCACTATTGTCCGTTTTAGGCGCCGTTGTGCAGTTAAACTCTGCCTTTTTTACTACAACAGCTGCAGATATTCGCAAAAGGGAAGCTACTGTTCCAGCACTCGCTATTTGCTCGCGTTTCAAACATCGTTGCTTCCTGTTTATACTTGAACGCGCATGCCCAGAGTGCGCCAATGGTCACGTGATATACGTTTCTGGTGGAGTAGTGTGGACGGAGATATGTTCAGAAACGCTGGGTGAAACGTTAGTGTGGACGCGGATCGTTTACATGCTAAAACGCCGTTTTAAAACTAAAACGCACTAGTGTAAACGGGGCCTAAAACAACCTGATCTTCCATTGTTGAATGAATCTGATAAATTGTTCATTTTAAATGATATAATTTTCACTCTAGTAAGCATGTTTTATGCGGGAATGTCAGTGATTTGCTGATAATGCTGCAACGGCTGCTTTAAATACGAGATCAGTGGAGCGAATTTTGACGCTCTTGTCGCTGGAGCTCTGAAGGCAGACAGCATTGGCGACAGGGCGTCCAGAGCGAACTTTGACGCTCTCACCGCCTTCAGTGTAATCGTACGGTAGTGGTGACCTGTACAAATTAAGGCTGAGTTATACTTTTGCGTATGACCTGCATTGACGCGCACATATTAAATGTAACTACATGTCGCAATTACACTTATCGCAAACTTTGTTATTGGTCGGCTTGGTAGCACAGATGAGTGTGGGCGGGAACGAGAACCGTACGAGCCCGATGGAACGAGTGTTTACAAGTCCCTCAGGTTGTTTTGTGTTTACGTTATGATTAAAGTTGTTGCACGTCTGCCGGTTCCCGCCTCAAAATGAGCGAGTTTGAGTTACTTGTGCGTTAAGGTAGCGTTCTGAAAAAACTAAACACCAGAAACTCGACACAGAGGAACATAAACGCCTCACTGCCAGCTAGTGTTAAGGAAGTGTTATTGCAGAGCAACACAAACAGCACGCTGGAGTACATTAACCTCTTAAACTCTGCGGACTCGGTACCGGGTCCGGTGACGTCATCAACTTCCCTTTCATTTTTAAAGGTCCGTGGTTGCGCAAGACCCCTATAAGTGGTTCCGTTTGAAAGCGTAGAAGCTATATTTTATGCACATATGCATCACTTAGGTTTTTATTTTACTGTACAAAAGTTATTAACATTTAATTACACAACAAAATACTGGATACCCGAGCTGTCATTTTCATATTTTTATATGCTTCATATATGACACACATGTACAAGTCATAGCTCAAATAAAAGCTCTTGCCTGTCCATGTACAATTCTAGCGTTCCTTTATGTGAATTATATTCACATATCAAACAGTTATCGAATGAATCACTGCGTTTTTTATGGCGCAGAAAAAGAAGACGGCCCAAAAATAAGCTTTTTTTCTAGGAGCTGAGGAAGTTTTGGAGAAGCTGACTTTGACTTCTTTGATATAATGTTATGATACAAATGGGAAGGAGAAATGAGAAAGTAATGGAAACTCATGTTCTTATCATGTAAGAACTATGCAGAAGCAAATATGTCATATTTGATATGAATGATCAAAAAGTTATTTTCCCAATATTCAGTTGAATTACAATAACCTTTGCATACTCTGGTAGAGACAAAATTCTTTTTCCTAGTGTTTGCTGCTATCTGCTGGTTTCAAGCAGAACTGTCTGGAGTTGTCTTATTCTCTTATGGGATTATCTACACATTTTCAAAAAAGCATTTTACAACAAAAAATAAAAAAAGCGCCCAATGTTGAAGTGAATTATCATAAAACAGAAAACATAACAAATATTATTTATTACTTTCAGCAGTTTCTTTTGTAAATTCAAATGGTTTTCTGTCCAATAACACTGAAATGTGTCATTTATACCACTGCATTTGGATATGGAAGACTTTCCAAGTTTGGTAGGCGGAAATTACATAAAAGGTATAGCACCTCTCATCAGTTGGAATACAATAACTTTTGCATAGATTATGATGGAGGCATTTTTTGTTTTTCCTATGATTACTGACATGTGCAGAAACCACCAAAAATTAATTACAGAAACCTAGACCACACAGAACCTAAAAGGTACTCTTTTAAATTTGAGTTTATAAAGAAAAAATACAGAAAGCGCCTCTTTTTTTAAGTGTTTATGATAACACAGACAACATATACAATTATTTCATCACTTTCAACAGTGTTTTATGAAAATTTAAAAGGTTTTCTTTAAAATGATCCCACATTTTTGCATTTACTCCTCTGCATGTGGATTTGGGAAGCTTTTAAAATTAGGTAGGCAAAATGCAGGCGGAAATCCCTAAATAGCACCAGAGTGTAAGAGGTTAAACAGCACTGCACTGCCCAGTGGAAAGCATCCATAACCCCCTCTCCTCTCCTTCCCAACAGAGCTCCAAATGTCGCAGCGTTTTCTCCTCGGCCCAGAAGCTGGAGAGCTACCGCCTGCTGGACCGCCAGCTGGCCCACTTCAACGACTACAACTTCGTCTTCACCAGTTACGCCAAGAGTCGCCAGCAGCAGCAGAGCTGATCCTCCGACATGAAGAAGCGCAAAAAGAAATCCTGCTGCTGCGAGGAGCGACTCTGCGGCGGCCGGCGTAGTCTTGTAGCGCAGGGGTGTTCCTCCTGCGCTGGGTCTTCTGGCTGTAGATCTTCCCTGAGTTTCACATTTATGCATTCTTGTACCTATGACGTAGATGATAATATTGTGCATGAAAGCTCTTCTCGTGTCTCCGTAGATATTCTAGCCCATTCTTGCTGTGATCTTGAAGTGCATGTCGAGTTCTCGACCGCGGCGGCGGCGTGCGCCAGGCATGTCACACCGTCGCGATACATGCAACGCTCCCTACCCTTCCTGCAAGTGTGTCCTCGTATCCCCCACAGACAGGGTTTCAGACCTCACTAGGCCAGGACCCTGACATGCTCAGATCTCGATTGGTTGGGTGCTTCGTTTCCCGTCGCTTTAATACATGTGACTTTTGGTGGATTACTGATGAGTGTGTGTGTGTGTGTGTGCTTTCCTGAAAACAAACCTAGTTAAGGCTGTAATCAGTCTATAAAGGGATAGTTCTCCCCAAAAAATGAACATTTGCTCACTCTCAAGTGTTTCCAGACCTTTGAGTTTCTTCTGGTGAACACTAAAGGAGATGTTTTGAAGAATGTTGAAAACCTGTAGGCATTTACTTCCATAAACACTATGGGAGTTAATGGTTGCAGGTTTGTAACTTCTTTCAAAATATCTTCCTTTGTGTTTGACAGAAGAAAATGTATAGTGAGGGCGAGTAAATGATGACTGAACTTTCATTATTGGAGAGCTGTCTCTTTAAGAGTACTGGAGAAGTAACCCAACTGTGACCTGTAGTTTTGGTGAAGTAATATTGCTTAGTGAAAAGTGAGTTTAACAGTAGCTCAATGGTTAGACTTACACTAAACATCCCAGTTTATCTCCATACCTGTGTGTAGAAATGAATCTCGCTCCTTTCTCATCTGATAATCATCATCAGCTTCAGTCAGAATACAAGAGTCAATGATTCTAATGAGCGTCTTAAAGGGACAGTTCACCTAAAACTTTTCATTTACTCACTTGATACAAACCTTGAGTATCTGTTGAACACAAAAGAAGATAGTTTGAAGAATGCTGGAAACCATTGACTTTCATAGTATAGGTTTTCAGCATTCTTCAAAGTATCTTCTTTTCTGTTTAACAGAAGAAAATGTCTAGTGAAGGCGAGTAAATGATGACTGAACTTTCATTATTCAGATGAGCGTCTTAAAGGGACAGTTCACCTAATATTCTGTCATTTACTCACTCCTGTTACAAACCTTGAGTATCTTTAATCTGTTGAACACAAAAGAAGATAGTTTGAAGAACGCTGGAAACCATTGACTTTCATAGGTTTTCAGCATTCTTCAAAGTATCTTCGTTTGTAATTAACAGAAGAAAATGTTTAGTGAAGGCGAGTAAATGATGACTGAACTTTCATTATTCAGATGATTGTCTTAAAGGGACAGTTCACCTAAAGATTCTGTCATTCACTCACTCTTCACTTGTTACAAACCTTGAGTTTTTTTTTCTGTTGAACACAAAAGAAAAGTTTGAAGAAAGCTGGAACCATTGACTTCCATAGTAAAGGTTTTCAGCGTTCTTCAAAATATCTTCTTTTGTGTTTAACAGCAGAAAATGTTTAGTGAGGGCGAGTAAATGATGACTGAAGTTTCATTACTGGAGAGCTGTCTCTTTAAGCGTACTGGAGAAGTGAAAGTAACCCAACTGCAACCCATAATATTAGTTAGTGAAAAGTAAACATGTCAGTTTATGTCCATTCCTGCTTAAAGAAATGAATTACGCTTCTATTTCATCTGATAATCTTCATCAGCTTCAGTCAGAATACTAGAGTCAATCTTTCTGATAATAGTCTTCAAGCACAGGTCTCAAACTCAGTTCCTGGAGGGCCGCTGCTCTGCAGTTTTGCTCCAACCCTAATCAAACACCGCTGATCCAAATGATGAAGGTGTTCATGCCTCTTTTGAACCGCTCCATTATTTGGATCAGGGTGGCAGAGCTGCGGCCCTCCAGGAACTGAGTTCGCTATCTCTTAAAGAGACAGTTCACCTAAAATAAATCTGTCATTTACTCACTCTTGTTACAAACTTTGAGTATCTTTAATGTGTTGAGCACAACAGAAGATAGTTTAGTATCTTCCTGTAGTATAGGTTTTCCTACAAAGGAAGTCAATAGCTACAAATGTTCAGCATTCTTCAAAATATCTCCTCTTGTGTTCATCAGAAAAACTCAAAGGCTTTGATAAGTAAACACTGAGTTCATTCTGGGGTGAACTGTCCCTTTAATCAGCGATGCGCAAGCGTTATGGTGAAATCCAGCACCGTCTTCCTTCCCTCTAATGAAATAAAGCAGACAAAGCGATCGGCTAGCTGAACGTGTTCATAACAGAAAGCTGGATGATTCTGACCGATGATGCCGGTTCAGAAGAAACCATTAGGTTGGTTTCCGTCATTGTGAAGGACCCCGGGGGGCTGTCGCCTCTCTATTGAAACGGTTGGACACACACTTTGCTTTCGTGTGCCGATCGCACAGCAAAGCATTTTCCTAAACAAAATGGAGTCTTTCTCTCTCTCCACAGAAGCACACAATAGACGCAGTGATCTGAGCATGTCAGGGCTGACCCGGATCATTCCACACCCCAGCACTGCAGCTTTATTACGTTCATCTCTCTCCTCCTCCTCTTGTTTTGTGGATGTGTCCACCTCTCCAGATCCTCATTGAAGGAAATCGATTCGTCCCCATTCGCTATTGCATGGCACGAGCACGTCGCAGGATGTTCACTGTGCGCCGCCTCCGCTTCGGCCCCTAACGTTCATTTTCTGTCCCAATCTGGCTTCACCGTGACGGTCGTGCTGTTTCATTTCTCCCTGTGTTGCCGGTTTGGTTGCGAGGAGGATGATGTTTCTGTTTCATCTCCTTTCGGGTAGCTCGAATCTCTTAAGACGTGCTGAAAGCCTTTAATGAATGTCTCGTACGGTTGATGGATGTTTACAGTAGACGCAGTTACGATTGGGAATCACCAACATGATCGTATATATATCACACCTAGCACTTTTTCAGTGAATGGTTGCTAATTTCTTATTTCTACACGCTCATGTAGAGCTGAGGGGGAAACATTGATGCTGCGGACCAACTTATTCCCCCCTTTCCCACCCGTTCTGAGTTGAACTGTTTAATTTATTTAGTTCCTCCTTTTGATGATTTGGACCTTTATTTTTATTTGTGTTCCTGTTTCTAGTTATTCCCCAGCCTGTAGGTTGGTGAGGAAAGCCTTTAGAGAGGGTTGTGGGGTTTTCAGGGGAAGTTGGGAAGGGGAAACTTTGCTGTTCCAATTCTCTTGCTATTTCCTTGGTCAAGATGTGCTAAATATATCTGTACTAAGAGCTTGATGCTTTCAATAAAGTTATTAACTATCAGCTGTGTGTGTGTGAGTTATTATATTTAAACTGATATACTTTTATTATAGCTCTTTTTGTTCACACTATTTTAATGTACAATTCACACTACTAAAACTTTTAGCTCATTAAACTACCAATTACTTTCTACTAAGACTCAAACTACTAATTACTTTCTACTGAGACTCAAACTACTAATTAGTTTCTACTAAGACTCAAACTACTAATTACTTTCTACTAAGACTCAAACTACTAATTAGTTTCTACTAACACTCATTAAACTACTAATTACTTTCTACTAACACTCATTAAACTACTAATTAGTTTCTACTAAGACTCAAACTACTAATTACTTTCTACTAAGTAGTTTAATGAGTGTTAGTAGAAACTAAGACTCATCAAACTACTTAGTTTGTACTAAGACTCTTGCCGGTTTGGTTGCGAGGAGGATGATGTTTCTGTTTCATCTCCTTTCGGGTAGCTCGAATCTCTAAGACGTGCTGAAAGCCTTTAATGAATGTCTCGTACGGTTGATGGATGTTTACAGTAGACGCAGTTACGATTGGGAATCACCAACATGATCGTATATATATATATATATATATATATCACACCTAGCACTTTTTCAGTGAATGGTTGCTAATTTCTTATTTCTACACGCTCATGTAGAGCTGAGGGGGAAACATTGATGCTGCGGACCAACTTATTCCCCCCTTTCCCACCCGTTCTGAGTTGAACTGTTTAATTTATTTAGTTCCTCCTTTTGATGATTTGGACCTTTATTTTTATTTGTGTTTTTGTTTCTGCTAGTTATTCCCCAGCCTGTAGGTTGGTGAGGAAAGCCTTTAGAGAGGGTTGTGGGGTTTTCACAAGAAGTTGGGAAGGGGAAACTTTGCTGTTCCAATTCTCTTGCTATTTCCTTGGTCAAGATGTGCTAAATATATCTGTACTAAGAGCTTGATGCTTTCAATAAAGTTATTAACTATCAGCTGTGTGTGTGTGGGTTATTATATTTAAACAGATATACTTTTATTATAGCTCTTTTTGTTCACACTATTTTAATGTACAATTCACACTACTAAGACTTTTAGCTCATTAAACTACCAATTACTTTCTACTAAGACTCAAACTACTAATTAGTTTCTACTAAGACTCAAACTACTAATTAGTTTCTACTAAGACTCAAACTACTAATTAGTTTCTACTAAGACTCAAACTACTAATTAGTTTTTACTAAGACTCAAACTACTAATTACTTTCTACTAACACTCATTAAACTACTCATTACTTTCTACTAAGACTCAAACTACTTAGTTTCTACTAAGACTCAAACTACTAATTAGTTTCTACTAAGACTCAAACTACTAATCAGTTTTTACTAACACTCATTAAACTACTAATTAGTTTCTACTAAGACTCAAACTACTAATTACTTTCTACTAACACTCATTAAACTACTTACTTTCTACTAAGACTCATTAAACTCCTAATTAGTTTCTACTAAGACTCATTAAACTACTCATTAGTTGCTTATTAATTGGGTTTAGGTATTGAGATTAGAGATGTAAAATAAGATCATGCTTTGTAAGTGTTAATTGATACCTTGATAGGCAGGTAATATGGGCAGTAAATGGTGAGAATTGTTACCTAAAGTGTGACCCTTTATTGCTGTTTGTTGGTATGGTATACCACAGTATCGAAAAATAGCAACGGTATCAGTTTCAATACTGTTATACCGTCATAAAAAGCAATGCACTCTTATAGGAGACGAGGATTGAATATTGCATATAATGCCATGCGTATGTGTGGTTGTCATCACGGGACTGTGGAGGAGAAAGAGAGAGGTGTGGAAAGATGGTGAGTTGCGCACCAAGTGACCTGGTCATGAAATAGGACACAACTACTGATCTTTGGCAGTATTTCTGGCTTCGACCGAACGAGAAGGGAGAGGCGGGAAATACGGACGAGGCAAATTCTGCAACGGTATAAAAGGGCCCATGTCTGCTGGAAAACCTGCACTGATGCAGTGACACTACTACTTGGTGAAGGAAATATATTAAATTGAATACAAATTGTAATGATAATAGTTGTTAATATTGTTGTGCATGTTATTTTGTTATGATTTCAGTCTTAAGGGCGTCGCACACCGGTTGCGCCGCGACAGCACAAACATGTCAGTTAGAAGTATCGCACACCAGACGCGCACATTCGTACGCTATTTAGAAAGAAACTAATCAGATGGCGCTCTGTGACACAGCAGAAATATGAACAAGTCGTGGCTGGGCACCGCGAACAGCCGCCAATTTGTGGCGCTGGTGTGTGTACTCTGATAGAAACCTAAGTTTAGAATACTGAAATGGCGCTGTGTGGTGCGACGTGGCGCATTTGATGTGGGACCCCCTTTAGGCATTCAGTTTCTCAACGGTTTGTGCACAATCCAACAGTTTGGTGATGCTGTCTGAGTCTTATGTCATTATTTATTTATTGTTCACAGTAATACCGTATAACGGGTTAAAACAGGGAGGAGGTTTGACGGTATGAACATTTGGATACTGCCCAAGCCTACTTTCTAACACAACCTAAAATCAATGTCATTTGACGTTGTTATCGAACATCAAAATAATGTTGTACTTAGCTGCTGGCTAGATATTGAATTTTGGTCACCTGACATCACATCCTAAATCTATCCTAATATTAAAGTCTTATGACATTGTGTGCCTGCTGGGCGATAACTAGTCCCACACAGAATCTGCGCGTGCAGATTTTTAGCCCTTCATTGATTTGGTTTATTTACTGGTGTAAATTTATATTTATTCAGTTTTTAAATTATCTTCAGTAATAATATTGACTAATATGAAAACATTCATGTGATTTATTTACAGTACAGTTTGTAAAGTAATATTTTCTGTCATTTAGTAGAGATTTTACATGAGAGGCTTGCTTTGTTTACCAAATAAAGTGGATCTAATTTGATTCGCATTGTAAACATTAAATAAAAGTTAAAAAAAAGGTTTTACTTTTTATTTCATATATTAAGGTTTTAGTTATGATACTCTCAAAATCATCCTGCATAAATCCGCAGATTTTTAACAAAATTTTGCGCAGAAATAGCAAAAAAACGTCCGCAGATTCCGTCTGGCCCTAGTCATGAGTACTTCTGTAAGGTCTACATTACTCATACTTTGAGTAATGTTTACATCAGATACTTTTACTCTACTGCACTACACTTTTAGTAAAGTAACAGTACTTTTACTTGTGTATGATTTCTCAGTACTCTTTCCACCCCTGCTGATTTTACAATGTGTTTAGGCTACATACAGATGCACATTACAAATATTTGTATTACAAGACAGATAAGCCTGCCTTAAGAGGTCAAACTGCCCTGTAATTCACACCCTGCTCATAATAACAGATTGCCTATGTGCAAGTGTGTTTGTACGTATGTGTGTGTGTGTGTGTGTGTGTGTGTGTGTGTGTAGCTCATCAATAAAGTTCAGTTATAACTGCTGAAATCTATGTTGAAATGTCTGAAACGCAACACATTAGTCCACTCGTAACCACTTTATTGCGAGACGTCGCAGGCTAACTGTCAACAGTTTTATTAAGTAAACATGCTCTGAGGTCTGATTTATAAGACTTGTGTTGAAACTAAGGCTGTGCGATATGCATAAAATAATCAGCACTTCTTAGTTTAAGTTTCTGTGTGTACATTACGCCTAATTAAAGCTTTTATTCCAATATATCATATGATCACAGTATTTATCCAAACTACAAAAAGTCAAAATGAAGTGCTGCCGTTTTGACTTTACTATCGGGCTCCATTTGGACTTCAGCTAACCCGGTGGTGTTTCAGAAACGAGACAGTGTTTGACACACTTCCAAAATGCATTTTAATATCGCAATTTAATAAAATAATAATAATAAAAAGCCCAGGAGGAGATGTTTTAACTGGGAATATTAGTACTCTGAATGTTCTCACACACACGGCGGCCATTTGCACTGTAAATCCTTACACTTGTATTAAGAGTCACATTGACAAACGCTTAATTTCACAAACTTTGAAGAACGTAAGGGGACAGTTCACTCAAAAATAAAACATTTACTCTGTTTACTTTCTAACGGTGTCAAACCTTTAGGTCTCACTTTATATTAAGTGTCCTTAACTACTATGTGCTTGCATCAAAAAGTAAATACAATGTACTTACTGTGTTCATAGTCATCTGAGAACACTTGTGGTGCTCTTGAGTCGGGATGAGGAGTGTTAAGGACGAGGTTTAAGGGTGGGTTCAGGTGTAAGAGACGGTCAAAAGTGTATTTACAAATGTAATTATAGAAATTAATTACAGATGTCATTATATACGGGTATAATCAATGTAACAACATGTACTTACACAATAAGTACGTTGTAATTAATTATTAATTTCGGTGTAAGTGCATAGTAGTTAAGGCCACTTAATATAAAGAGGGACCACCCTTTATGCTGAACACAAAAGAAGATATTTTGAAGAATGCGGGAAACCTGTAACCATTGACTTCCAAAGTAGAAAAAACAAACACTATGGTAGTCGACGGTTACCAGTTTCAGACATTCTACAAAATATCTTCTTTTGCGTTTAAATTAAGCTTAAGTTCAAGTAAAGGGAGAGTATATGATGACAGAGTTCTCGTTTTTGAGTGAACTGAGCCTTTAGAAGCAGTGAAATAGTTTGCTCACATCAGGTAGTGATGATGATGATGATGTTTGTCATCTTCAGTGTTTGGATCTCCTGGGGCTGCGGCTGCGCTCTCGTCTGTGGCGTTTGTGATCTCCGTCTCGGTCTCTGCCTCGCTCTCTCTGCTTGTCCTTCGGTCTCTCTCGGTCTCTGGAGCGCGAGCGCTGTCTGCTTTTATCTTTCTCTCTGCGACTCTCATCACGATCCTAAACGACAGGAGACAGAAAGAATTAAAAACAGACACGCAAAAGAGAGACAACAAACATTTAAGGTGATTGTTAAATCATTTGTTTCTCAACTAATTTACCATATTAAAAATATTGTGATTTTTTAAGATACACAAAAATATCATCAGCCCAATGCACTAGAAAAAAGCCCAGTGTTTGAAGGTTCAGGACACCCTGGAGTAGTTTTTTGTGAGATGTTATCAGATGTGTGTGTGTTGAGCGTCAGTAAGACAGCGTTAGCTCCTGTCAGCTTTAATAGTTGGGGAAACTGGATCATTTCGTCAGCTGATTTCATCTTCCGGGTTTAAAATCATTTTTGGGGCAGATTAAAATCAGTGACGTAACATGAATCTGCTGGTGGAGTGATGACGTGTTGGTTTCTCATTATTATTCAGAGGAGTTTTCTTATCCTATGAGAAGAGCCTGTTTCTGAATTTTTCATGAGTGCACGTGCTTTCTGAAGGCAGAGCAGACCTGCCAAGCTGGAGACCCAATGACTGGGTGAGATCGCGCACATCACGGGTCGTTTGTGTTTGTTTCCATGATCCACAGGGTTTGT
>CAIGQQ010003609.1:1531666-1544701 GCA_903798035.1 Danio albolineatus | reverse complement strand
GGCGCTCTAGGCTAGTGTTTAACAGCAGATGGCGCTCTAGGCTAGTGTTTAACAGCAGATGGCGCTCTAGGATAGTTTTCAACAGCAGATGGTGCTCTAGGCTAGTTTTTAAAATAGCAGATGGCGCTCTAGGCTAGTTTTTAAGAGCAGATGGCGCTCTAGGATAGTTTTTAAAATAGCATAAAGGGATCTAGGTCAGTTTTTAATGACAGATGGCGCTCTAGGCTAGCTTTTAACAGCAGACGGCGCTCTAGGCTAGTTTTCAACAGCAGATGGTGCTCTAGGCTAGTTTTTAACAGCAGATGGCGCTCTAGGATAGTTTAACAGCAGATGGCGCTCTAGGCTAGTTTTTAAAATAGCATAAAGGGATCTAGGTCAGTTTTTAATGACAGATGGTGCTCTAGGCTTGTTTTTAACAGCAGACGGCGCTCTAGGCTAGTTTTCAACAGCAGATGGCGCTCTAGGATAGTTTTCAACAGCAGATGGCGCTCTAGGCTAGTTTTTAACAGCAGATGGCGCTCTAGGCTAGTTTTTAACAGCAGATGGTGCTCTAGGTTTTTAAAGACAGATGGCGCTCTATGATAGTTTTTAGACAGTATATGGCAATCTACGTTAGTTTTTAACCACAGATGGCGCTCTAGGCTAGTTTTTAACCACAGATGGCACTCTAGGCTAGTTTTTTAACAGCATTAGGGGATCTAGGTTAGTTTTTAAATGACAGATGCCACTTTAGGCAAGTTTTTTAACAGCAGGCGGCGCTCTAGGCTTGTTTTTTTAACAGCATAGGGGGATCTAGGTTAGTTTATAATGACAGATGGTGCTCTAGGCTAAATTTAAAAGCAGACGGCGCTCTAGACTAATTTTTAACTGTGATCTAGGTGAGTGTTTAACAGCAGACTCACTATGAACACACTAATTTGCTTAAACCTTTCCTAACTTTAAATCTACGCTCAGAATCCATTCAACAGAGAACAGCGATGCAATTTTAACATCTCAGAACGGATGCAGAACCAATTTATTGACTAATTTCTTGACTAGTTTGCAGAGTGGCGAGTCTGCAGTACACACTAAATGAAGTGACTCACATCCAGCTGCTGTTTGGTGGGTTCAGGTGAGCGGTCCGGAACTGGCAGGCCTGCAGGATCATCGAACGGGTCATCCAGAATCACTGTGTGATTAATCCTGCAACACCAACACAGCACAAAACTCTATGCGACAATTTAAAGAACAAAAAGTTGCTATGATCGAGACAAGACGAATAAACTCTTCATGCTGAGCATGAGCTAACTGAAATCCATAATGCACACACACATCAGTATTCGGCACTTTAACCGTACACTATGCATGTATACTTTACACAGCTACACAATGAATATTTAACACACATTCACACTCAGCCACCTCAAACTGAACAATCATATGGTAGCTGAGAGTGCTCAAACGCCCAGCAAGTTCAGAAAACACACGCAATTAACATGCAAAACACTAAAAAACTGAGAAGTTCGACAACACACACACACACGCAAATTCTAACAACACATGCAAATACAGAAATGTGCTGCAAATAGCACAAACCACAGCATAAATGTGTTGGGTCAGTGTGTGGGTGTGTGTGTTTTATTTTCTTAAATTTACAGCACATTTAAACTCTCTCAGCCACCTTATAACCACTATACTCCATAAGACTACATCTTGGATGGCCTGAGAGTGAGTATATTAACCGCTAATTAAATTTTTTAGGTGAACCATACCTTTAAATCCTAAATTCAATTATAATGGGATTTTGGCAAAGTTGCGTATAAACTTTACCTCATGTAAACGCAATAATTCAATCGATATAGTCTGTGAATGAACAGAAAACTGCACTCATTCGGTGACCGCCAAGTTCATACAGATATCCCTGACATGTGAAAACGTTCCCTCCACTTTGAATCGATGTTAAATGCATAAATTATGAATTTATATAATATATAATACATAAATGATAATATATAATAATATAATAAATTTTAAAATGACCCCAAACTTTTGACCGGTATTGTGTCTACATGCATATATACATACATACATATATACATACATACATAAATATATACATACATACATATATACATACATACATATATACATACATACATACATACATAAATATATACATACATACATACATACATACATACATACATACATACATACACATACATGCATATTTACATACATACATATACACATATATACATACATACATACATACATACATACATATACACATATACACATATATACATACATACATATACACATACATACATATATATATATATATATATATATATATATATATATATAAAGTTGGTCAATGGCGCCTTCACACAGCAATACCGGTAAATATCTGGAAAATTGCCAGAATGACTTTATCGGTTGATTCAAAGACGCGCTGTTCACACAGGTGAGGACACATCCATTGCAAAATACCAGTAAATTCTGACATCATTAACCAGAAATGAGCTCTAAACGGCTGCGCTTGTGTTTGTAAACAAAGAAGGGGTCTGGCTTTTGTTGATGGTTCACTTTTATTTAAAGCTTTAGCATTCATGCAGCTGCTTTCTCCCAGAGACATCCAAAGCGAACCGCAGATATTAAACATAGAATATATGAAAACATATGGAGGATTACTTTCTCATGTCCAGATCTACATTTGTTTGTGTGCTAGCACTCGCGGGCTGCTTCACATGCACACGCGTCAACTAAAGCAGCTTGAAGGTAAACAAACAGCGGTTTATCTTAAGCATTTTATCGATCATTATTTACGCCGAAGGCATTAAGGAGGAGCATAGAAACGTTCTCTGACTGACATCCAGCAGCTGAATGTGTCTGGAGAAATATTCAAAGGCTTTTATTTTCATAAACACGTCAGTGTGTTTTAGGCGTGAACACGCTCTTTCCGGCAGTTTCCCTTCTGCGTTCACACAGAGCAGCATTCTGGGAAATTACCAGTAATGTTACAACTTCTCTTTCCGGAAAATTGCCAGAACGAATTTACCGGTGTTTTCAAAAAGGGCCCGTTCACACATGATCCCTTTGCTGAAAATTACAGGTCTGTATGTGTGAAAGAGGCTAATCTCTCTCTAAACACACTTTTTTTCCTACCTGATGTCCTGGAAGGGGATGAAGTCGTTGTCTACGAAGGTCTCGTTGATTTTAGCGAGCACATCCATACCCTCTGTGACCTCTCCGAACACCGTGTGAACGCCATCTAAATAATCCACATTCTCTCCTGTGGTGATCAGAAACTAGCAGCAAACAGAAAAGAAAAAACAGACAAATCTAAATTAAAGGAACACTTCACTGTTTTTTTGGAAATAGGCTCATCTCCTCTAGAGTTTAACAGTTGAGTTTTACCATTTTCTCATCCATTCAGCCAACCGTCAGGTCTGGAGGGAGCAGTTTTAGCTTAGCTTAGCATAAATCATTGAATTGGATTAGACCATTAGCATCTCGCTCAAAAAAATGAAGAGTCAGTCATGTAAATCATTATCTTTGCTCATGTAGAGATCTATGCTCATGCAGGCGATAATCTGATTTTATCATCCGAAGACATTGAAATTAATATGCCGAAGCCTGACAGATTATTAACAGCAGTGGTTTATTTTTTACCGAGCTAAAACATGTCAAGCAGCACTCACTCACTTTCCTTCAGCTTATTCCCTAAGATATGAAGAAGTGGTCGCCTTAGCAAAGCAAAGCAAATACATTATTTAAAATAAAATAAAATAGTAAAAAATATATATTAATAAAATAAAATAAAATAATTTTTTTTTATAAAAATTAAATTTAATAAAAAAAAAATATATATATTAATAAAATAAAATTTAAAAAGTAAATTAAAAAGTAAATAAAATAAAATAAAAATAAAATAAAAAATATATTAATAAAATAAAATTAAAATAAATAAAAAAGTAAAATTAAATTAAAATAAATTTAATTAAATTTAAAAAGTTATATAAATAAAATAAAATAAATAAATACAAAACCAAAATAAAATAAAATAAAAAAATAAAACAAAATAAAATAAAATAAAACAGAAAATATTGAATTGACTGATGTTTTGTTCAATATTTATTTTTCCTGGCATGCTGTTTGTTTTCCACTTTTAATAATAAATTTTCATGTTTTGCAGAAAAAAATGCAAACAAACTTGCTTTTACATTAAAACTGCAATGCAATCTTTTTTGTCATATTTCATAAACAAAGTTCATTATCGTTTTATGTGAATTTCTGTGTTTGCATGGTGTTTTGTTGATTATTAATACAAAATTATAATTGTTCAAATAAAATTAATCATTCAGTTTAGTCAAATAATCTGTAAATTAGTGTTTAGTGTCAGCACTACTGTATAATTAGCCTATTTACTAAACAATTGGAGTGTTCCTTTAACCCTTAATATGCCCAGAAAACAAACGTATTACAATAAAAAATAAATAAATGAAATGATTAAATCACGCTCTGGTTCCTTCCCCAGACTTTTACAGAGCCATTCCACAAGGAAATATTAATTCTATATGATAAACCATGTAGCCTTTTTCACTGCTACTTCTCGACGCTGCGTTTATGCTGTGTTTTGTGGATATCTTTTCACCCATTTTCACTACACAAACTTGCAACTACACTATAATTTGGCTTAAGAACCTACCAGCTTTCTGAGCTAAATTCAATATAAAAGCTTTCTGGATAGTGGCTCCTATTTTACTGATGGACTGCTGCCATCTGCAGGTTAATGACATCTAAATAAATCAATAAATAAAACTAACAAAAATAAAAATAAAATAAAAACTGCCGATTTCAGTGCGTCAAAATCTGCTGCACGTGAACAAGTCAACAGCTGCACGTGAAAGTGTGTGAGCATGCTTGTTCCATATCCATATATAACCTATCCATATGGTTTCACTACATTTTGAGACATTCATTAATTTTCCTTCAACTTAGTTTCTGATTTATCAGGGGTCACCACAGCGGAATGAATCGCCAACTACTTTGGCATGTGTTTTATGCAGCGGATGCTTTTTTCTTTCTTTCTCTTGTCCCATTTATTTTTAATGTGCACCTGAACGGTGATGACCTTTACGACGACTGAGTCAAATCCAGTTTTTGTTGTGTATTTAAAGATGAATTATTTCAGAAAGGTCACAGAACTTCCATAAAGATCGGCATGACCTTGTGGGCTGATTAAAGGTTGAGTGATTCGTGCGCAGCTTACCTGAGAGCCGTGCTGGTCACTGCCGTTGTTCACCATAGACACGGTGCCTTTCTTTCTGTGCTTGATCCTCGGCATCTTCTCAGATTCAAAGAAGCGTGCCTGATCGCCATACAGTTTACTAGAAACAAACAAAGCAGCATGAGCAAAACAATACAATGCATCTTCAATTAGCACACACACACAAAAAACTATGCAGCTTGTTATATATTGTTGATACCGTTATTGGATCAACATTGCAATGTAAAAATCTGCTAATGTCACACAACAGGATGTGCAATGTCCAGCAGGCATCATAGCTGCATTGACTGAATACACATTTTAATAAAGAATTGAAAGTTTCTCTTTTCCATATTGTTTTGGGCCTGTTACTGTATAAACACAAGCCAGTTTAGATGCTCTGGGAAAACTAGTTTCTTTAAAAAGTGGCAATGTTTTATAGCTTACTTTAACTCTCTTAACATTCAGCTCAATTCACCTTTATTTCCATAGCGCTTTTACAATGTAGATTGTGTCAAAGCAGCTTCACATTGAAGATTATAGTAGATTGAAACAGTGTCAGTCCAGTGTTGGAGTTTAGTTTAGTTCAGTTCAGTGTGGTTTATTATTCACTACTGGGAGTCCAAACACTGAAGAGTAATCCATCAATGCCTTTCATTTAATAGATTCACTCTTCTTCCTTTTTAATTTATTTATTTTGTAGTAATTACATTTTTGTTTGCTTTAACGAGCATTATCTTATACTGTTTAAATTGTAAATATTTACTTTCAACATTGACAACAGATCTGAACATTTGATTGCGATTGTTGAATGTCTGCATTCGGTTGGTTGTAATTTTCTGTACACTGTACAGTGCTCCTCATTTTTCTTTTACCCTTATTATTATTTTTTTCCTTTTATTTATTTTTTTCTCTTGTAAAAAATAAAAACAAACAAAGAAAGATAACAATGTGAAACAATTTGTACTTAAATAGTGTTTGTTTTATAGCAATAATAAATTTGAACAAAAATTGTCGGGCTGATAATTCCCATAATTCTGATAAGTAGATATATATATATATGAGCAATTCCAGCATTGTGAATGTGGCATTTGCAGTAAAAACTCAAAACAAAAATTCACATTTAAAAAGTATATGCTAACATTATATTAAACCTTCTGTTTATATTTTTCAGAACAACTAACCACATCATTATATATATATATATATATATATATATGCAATGTCAGTTTTTTCCCCAAATATTGTGCATTGTTAAAAAACGCTCATTCCTACCAGAACACGGACTCTCCTCCTCGGCCCGTGCCGGTGGGGTCACCCGTCTGAATGACGAAATCTCTCTGAAGAACATATGCAACACCTTTATACACAACATTCACTGACAACAGCAATGATCATTTACAAATCATACAGCAATCTAATCTAATCTAATGTAATTTCAGCATTAAAAATGAATGAACATTTCAAATTGCAGTTATCACTGAAATTAGATTAAATTACAGAAATCTAATTTCACCTTTATGTACTTTTACTACTCAAAACTTCATCGCCCATCAAAAAAACACATAATCTTTAATAGCAGGTTTTAAAGAAGTGCAACTAAAATATAAACCTAAAATAATCAAGATTATAAAAACATTTCTTAAAAGGAATTGTTCACCCAAACATTTAAATTCACTCACCATTTACTCACCCTCAAGTCATTATAAACATTTTACTCTATTAAACACAGAAGACGATATCGTGACGAAACCTGAAATCCTGTAACCATTGACTTCCATAGTAGGAGAAACAAGTACTACGGGAGTCAATGGTTACAGATTTCCAACAAAACAACTTTCATTTGTGTTCAACAAATTATAAAGGTTTAAAACAAGTAAAGGGCGATTAAACGATGACAGAATTTACAATTTTGGCTGAACTGTCCCTTTATGTGCAGACAGAATGGAAGATGTATTACCTGAACATTGTGAATCAGACAATAGTTGTAATACTTGATTTTGCACAGCTTCAGGAAGTTCAGCGAGGCTGCAAATTAAAGAAGCATTCATTTAGTTGATAATAAATCAACTGGAACTGGAATAGCGGGACTAATAAGCACAATATACTTTCCATTGAGGTAAAGTTGGTTTTACATTCTCACATTTGTTCAGTGACAGCTCTCCCTATAGTGTTTACCATGGTACTTTGGATACTCGGGCTAAAATCACATGTAAATATGACTAAAACAACACCAGCTCTATTTATTTGAACATTGTTGAACTTTGATAGTCATTGCTGCTAATGTGATATCCCTATTAAGAGTTAGCAAAGATCTGAAATTATATTATTAAGAGGAAAGTCTGAATGTGTGAATATAAACCAACTCAATTCCTTTTCTAGCTGGTTTATACGTTAACATTCACTTTAACTTCTCATTAAACAAAGCTCTAAATTAGTTTAATAACCAAACAGATTGAAATTGTCACAAATAACTCCATTATACAATACTCAAATACACAACTATCACCTATTATTATAATTATCACTCATTTTGAATCAAGAAATACAAAGTTGTAGCATTCTTATAATTCCCACGTTGATTTTGATAGTCATTGGCTGCTAATGTGATTTCCCTATTTAAAATTAGCAAAGATCTGAAATTATATTATTAAGAAGAAAAGTCTGAATGTGTAAATATAAACCAACTTCACCTCAGTAGCTTTCCTGGCTGGTTTATACTTTAACATTCACTTTAACTTCACATTAAACAAAGCTTTAAATTAGTTTAATAACCAAACAGCTTGAAATTGTCACAAATAACTCCATTATACAATACTCAAATACACAACTATCACCTATTATCATAATTATCGCTCATTTTGAATCAAGAAATACAAAGTTGTAGCATTCCTATAATTCCCACGTTGATTTTGATAGTTATTGGCTGCTAATGTGATTTCCCTATTTAAAATGAGCAAAGACTAGAAATTATATTATTGAGGAGAAAGTCTGAATGTGTGAATATAAACCAACTCAATAACTTTTCTTGCTGGTTTATACATTAACATTCACTTTAACTTCATTAAACGAAGCTTTAAATTAGTTTAATAACCAAACAGCTTGAAATTGTCACAAATTATTAAATGACACAATACTCAAGTACACAATTATCACCTATTATCATAATTATCACTCATTTTGAATCAAGAAATACAAAGTTGTAGTCATTGGCTGCTAATGTGATTTCCCTATTTAAAATTAGCAAAGATCTAAAATTATATTAAGGAGAAAGTCTGAACGTGTGAATATAAACCATCTTCACCTCAATGACTTTTCTAGCTGGTTTATACTTTAACATTCACTTTAACTTCACATTAAAAGAAGCTTTTAATTAGTTTAATAACCAAACAGCTTGAAATTGTCACAAATAACTCAATTACAAAATACTCAAGTACACAACTATCACATATTATCATAATTATCACTCATTTTTAATGGATAAATACAAAGTTGTAGCATTCCTATACTTCTCACGTCGATGTTTTTGCTATTGCATCAAATTATCTTAAATACAGTGCAGGATTTTTACATCGTTAGCCTTTCATTGATATTATTAAATACCTTTCGGTCTCTCCTCTGTGTATAAATCAATCACAATATCCCCTAACGTTGTTTCCAACAACACCGCCATGTCGCTTCATCAACACGCGCAGGACAGACACTGCGCATGCGCGTTGAGAAGAGTCGCGGGAATGACGTCGGAGCTTCAGTACAGTAGTCACCAGCGAAAATGCTAAGACAAATTATCATCCAATCTTGCTTCCCTATCAAGTATTAAGAAATAAACCATTTCATTCATTGGATAAAAAGACTGTTAAACAGTTTAGAACAGCGTATCTTAAATTTCCAATTCTCCCCAAGGCAAAAGAAGCTCAATTTACAATATTAAATGATATATACACCCTTCTAATAGGTTTTTACGCTTGAAATTTAATTTAGAAAATTCCCCATGCCATTTATGTAAACACTTAATCGAAGACACAACTTTACTTGCAGCTCCGTACAATCATTTTGGAAAAAAAGGGCAAGATGAATGTGAATGCTGAAGGCTTGACTTTCACATTACATTATGTACTATATGGAATTACTAAAGATTGTTCTGTTTTGCACGATTTTATAAATATGTTCATTGTATTATCCAAATATTATATTCATAAATGCAGATATACCACTATACAATGTCTTTATAAAAGAACTTAAAATGTTCTCAGATGCCCTGTCTAAAACATACCTGTCAACATTGTGTCCTTCCCAAAAAAAAGTTTAGATGATGACCATTAATAAAGAAATAGAATGATCAAACCCTTATTAACATTTTCTTCACTGTATAACTCACACATTCTGATTAACGAGCATAATTTATTATGATTTTTTCGTTTGATTACATTAAAAAAAGACGATGAAATAACATTATAATGAAGCATTCGATCGCTTTCCTAACTTTTTATGCTCATTTAGGACAAAATTAGTTGTGTTTGAAAAAAAAAACCATCAAGATTGACATCTTTAGCTGTTATTATTATTATTAATTATGTGTATATGTCTGTTCAAACACGCACCCAAAACCCAGACTTTCGCTCCGCTTCAAATCCCACAGCAGCAATACTCAGGTAGGCTGTGGTGTTGATGCTCAATAGGTACTAATGGACCCAAAGTGTGCCAGGAAAATCCAGGATGGATCCATGCTTTCATGTTGTTGATGGCAAATTCTGACCCGACCATCGAATGTCGCAGCAGAAATCGCCTTACAGCAAGAAGGTCGCTGGTTCGAGCCTCAGCTGGGTCAGTTGGTGTTTCTGTGTGGAGTTTGCATGTTCCCCCCATGTTGGCGTGGGTTTCCTCCGGGTGCTCCGGTTTCCCCCACAGTCCAAACACATGCGCTATAGGGGAATTGAATAAGCTAAATTGTCAATAGTGTATGTGTCTGAATGAGTGTGTGTGGATGTTTCCCGGTGATGGGTTGCAGCTGGAAGGGCATCCACTGCGTAAAACATATGCTGATTAAGTTGGCGGTTCATTCCACTGTGGCAACCCCAGAATAATAAAGGAACGAAGCTGAAAAGAAAATGAATGAATGAATGTTTAAATGCAGGTTTTAATAATGTTAGGGTTAGGACTAGGGTAGGGACACACCAAGCCAGGTCAGCTTTCATTCCTTTGGTGTATTCACATGCAGCTTTCTGGTCCAGACGTGATTCAACATGAAGTGACAACACGGTTGGGTTTTGTTTTTTCGCAAATGTTTAGGCATCAGGGGTGACATGATGGTACAGTAGGTAGTGCTGTCATCTCACAGCAAGAAGGTCGCTGGTTCGAGCCTTGGCTGGGTCAGTTGACATTTCTGTGAGGAGTTTGCATGTTCTCCCCGTGTTCACGTGGGTTTCCTCCGGGTGCTCCGGTTTCCTAACAGTCCAAACACATGCGCTATAGGGGAATTGAATAAGCTAAACTGTCCATAGTGTATGTGTCTGAATAAGTGTGTTTGGATGTTTCCCAGGGATGGGTTGCAGCTGGAAGGGCATTTGCTGCGTAAATGCAGGTTTTAATAATGTTATGGTTAGGATTGAGGCCAGGACACACCAAGCCAGGTCAGTTTTCATTCCTTTGGTGTGTTCACATGCAACTTTTTGGTCCAAACGTGATTCAACATGAAGCCGAAAAGAAAATGAATGAATTTTTAAATGCAGGTTTTAATAATGTTAGGGTTAGGATTGGGGCCAGGACACACCACGCCACGTCAGCTTTCATTACTTTGGTGTGTTCACATGTAACTTTTTGGTCCAGATGTGATTCAACAGGGTTTTTTTTTTTTCGCTAGTTGTTAGGCATCAGCTCCCGGCCCTTAGGGTTAGGGGTAATGTACCCAGCAGTGGGGAATAATTAACAGAAAATGTTTTTGAATGTTTTATTCACTCCAAAAGTGAAATCCCAATCTGCACACAATGAAAGCGACAGAATGCAAAGACGGATCATGCAAACATCGAACATGTCCATTATATGATTGTAACTTCACATAGCCCTGTGTGTGTGTAAGTGTGTGTGTGTAAAATAATAAATAATCACTGAAATAAAAGCACAGGATGATTCGTTTAGACGTGTACTTCACGTATAATTAAACTTGTTATAAAAACTGGCATCAGTTTCAGCTAAACCCTTCAGTCTCCAGAAAACGACAACTTGTGCTGCTGAATAACCTGATATAAGTGCTAAAACACACACTGAGATATTCTCTGTGCCTCTAGATAGCAACACATTGTGCAGTTTATATACGTATCGTCTCAGGAATGTAGCTCTAGAAGACTCGCACACACAGAAACACAGTACAGTTTGACTCATAATTGAGTTTGTCATAGCCGTAATTCTGAATAGTTGCTAATATAACTAGCTTTGATTAAAAAAAAAAATAATAATAATAAATTCTGATACAGTACACCGGTTATAAATGAAACATGTGCAAATATATAAAACACATACATGTCTTTAGTTTCGCAGACGGGAGAGATTTGGACTGGAAAAGCTTCTCAGGACAAGTTTCTGTAAACAAATATCAAAAATAAAGCAAACCTCCTGTATAAAGATGCCGTAACAGCACTCGCGTATCAAATGTGTGGCTCCTTGTACAACTGCAATATCACAGACCGTTAAAAAAAGAAAGGGTCAAACACATATGTGCATTATAATATTTAAAATACACGTCCGTGTGATTTAAACAATCACAGGAGGGTTGAATTGTTCCCGCTGGATGTATTTGGTTGTGTGTTGATGGCGGTGGTCCTCAGCCGGGCTTCTTTCTGTGCTCTGTGATGGCGCTCCACAGTTTACACAGGACTCCACCTCTGCAGACACAACACAAGAATCACCCAGGATTCACTGTTTAAGCCTGGTTCACACTACATGGCTTTATACATCAGTGGAGCGCTGTGCTGTTCAGACTACATGATTATTCTTTGTCTTTAAAGAAGACCTATTATTTATACTTTTATTATTTATATATTTATAAATAATTTTGCCTTAGTTTTAACTCTCGACATAACAAAAGTCATTTTTCTCGTGATCTTGACATAATGAAAAATAGTTTTCTTGTGATCTCGACAAAACGAAACGTAGTTTTCTTGTGATCTCGACATAATGGAAAGTAGTTTTCTCGTGATCTCGACATAACGATAAGTCGTTTCCTCGTGATCTCGACATAACAAAAGTAATTATTCTCGTGATCTCGACATAACAAATAGGCGTTTTTCTTGTGATCTCTACAAATTGAAAAGTCGTTTTCTCGTGATCTCGACATAACAAAAAGTCGTTTTCTTGTGATCTCTACAAATCGAAAAGTTGTTTTCTTGTGATCGCGACATAAGTAAAAGTCGTTTTCTCGTGATCTCGACATAACAAAAAGTCGTTTTCTCGTGACCTCAACATAACAAAAAGTCGTTTTCTTGTGACCTCAACATAACAAAAAGTCATTTTCTTGTGATCTCTACAAATCGAAAAGTTGTTTTCTTGTGATCTCGACATAAGTAAAAGTAGTTTTCTCGTGATCTTGACAAAAGGAAGTCGTTTTTTCGTCATCTCAACATAACGAAGTCATTTTCTCGTGATCTCGACATAACGAAAAGTTGTTTTCTCGTGATCTCGACATAACAAAAAGTCACTTTCTCATGATAACGACATAACAAAAAGTCGATTTGTCGTGATCTCGACATAACAAAAGTAATTTTTCTCGTGATCTCGACATAACAAAA
>CAIGQQ010003609.1:1517021-1527920 GCA_903798035.1 Danio albolineatus | reverse complement strand
CTAGGCTAGTTTTTAAACAGCAGATGGCGCTCTAGGCTAGTTTTTAACAGCAGACGGCGCTCTAGGCTAGTTTTTAACAGCAGATGGCACTCTAATATCGTTTTTAATAGCAGCAGATGGGGATCTAGGATAGTTTTTAAAGCTGCAAATATATATATATATATATTTAAAAAAAACACACTTGCCTTTTGGTTTCTAGCTTCATGCGACCCAGCTCCATGCTGATCGACCTCTGCGCGCTCTGAGACTCGTGGGACACAGTTGAACTGAGCGTGCTCACTCCAGACGTGGCCACAGTGTCATCATGATGAATGAGTGCTGGTGCCATGTCCTTCAGCGCAGCGTTTCCCTGAGGAACCACATCATCATCGATGTCCTCCTGCTCGGCAGGGTCACTCTCTGATGCCAGCGTGAAATGTGGACGCAATTCTGAAGGCAAACATAAGACATGTTCATAAGACATTTCATGAAACCTTTATAATCGTGACCGGACACACGTCATTAATGTAAATGAGATGCTATGCATGCTTATGACAATTGTTATTAAGTGTCAGTCCCTCAGTTATGACATTTTAAATGGAAAGATGACATTGTTTGTCATGACAACTTGACATAAACAAATACACCACAACCTGCTTTCGTCTTTGTCATGACAACTTGACATTACCAAGACAACATAACTTGTTATAAATCTGTCATAAACATGATCGTCATGAAGCCATTATAAACATGTCTTACATTTTTTAACAGCATCATTGTTTACTCAACTATAGTGATACAAGCTGAATTCGACATTAAAATGTCATTAATGTCATATTATTTGACAGAATAATCAAATTAATGAGACATTTTAATGACAAATCAGATAAATATTCATGACACAATTGTAACGCCTCATAACAATCCAGATTATGATGTTGTCTTCGTAATGACAAGTTGTGATAAAGTTTAAGACCGGTTGTGCTGTGTTTGTTTATGTCAAGTTTTATGAACAGCCCCTTCATGTACAGTTCCTGCACACTCTCAATTACACAGGTCATTGACTACTATAATAATCACCCAATCATCAAGTGTTTAATAAGGGCAGGCACGCATAATGCGCAGTCCCAGAAACACTTTCAGGAACCGTATGAAATTGCCGCTACCAAATTGTTTAAGAAATAAACATTTTGTTTACCAGGTACCAATATGACGATTGCAGTCTGCACAGCCTTTCGAATGATGTTATCCAGCGCAAACATCCAGTGTGGCTTTATGTTGTGGTTCCGCAGGACTTTATTCACCTGGAGAAATACAAAATACATCTCTTTTCTCCTTCATGAACCTTAGGGGTTTTAGGGATCTTTGACCATGGATTCATGTAAATCTATTTTAGAAGAAATTCAATATATATAGAAAAAGCAAGGTACAAATACCACAGACTTGAACGACTTCAAGTATTTTTTTCCCCTACAATGAAAGTGTTTGTAAACCCGTACTTTTTAAATATATCTTCCTTTGTGTTCTTTGTTTTCTCATAATACACATTCAAAATCACCTCACTGTACAAAGAGCCTCAAACTATTTATTTCAAGAGTTCACACTTAGCTGATGATTGATTATAAAGCTTGTTTGGCATGCTGTCCTGGGAGAGAGCCCGGAGCTCAGAACATCCTCGAGCCCGGGGCTCCCTCTAGTTTGAAGGGCGAGAGGGGAGTTTGAGCACAGGTAGATCTCGAGAACTCCCCTGCTTGTGAACGTGCTGAGATATAGACTATTTTGAGTGATGTAAACAATAACAATGGTCCCAACGTACTTCCTGTTTTTCATTTTTAATTTCTATAGAATCCGAGAATCCAAAAAGAGCCACATATTGATAAATAATGTTATGATAGCTGTTTTAGCATCAAGTTAGGTTTGAATTACCTCTTGTTAGAGTTATGAAACAGTTTGATAGCAAACAGGAAATGTTCCTGGGCCAATGACATGGTCTGAAATAGTCTAAGAGCTTGTCCTAAGATGGTACTTTGGAGAGGTATGTTTACTTATGCTGTATGTCTTTGGACGGTGGGAGGAAACTGGGGAAGCCGGGGAAACTCATGCGAGCACAGGGAGAACATACAAACTCCACACAGAAACGCCGACTGGCTCGGAAAGGGGTCGAACCAGTGGTGTTCTTGCTGTGAGGCGACAGTGCTAACCACTGGGCCGCCGTGCCAGCCATTTAGGAGAAGGGGAGGAGTTGGGGTGGAAGGGGGGATTCTTAAAATGAAGATGACTGGAGTGGAAAACTCTGGTTATTTATAGTGAGTCAGTCTTCATCTGTTTGGTGCGATATGTGGAGCTGATGCAGGACCAGCTGTGATCAATCATAAGCACGTGATCTTCTGGAAATTACTTTATAAATAAACCGCACGTGATTCTGTCGAAGAAGATTCATTCTTTCTAAACCCCGCCTTTTAGAAAGCATGCTCCGCTCTGATTGGTCAAATTGCTCGTTCTCTTGTGATTGGTCTACAGCAGGGATCACCAAACTTGTTCCTGGAGGGCCGGTGTCCTGGAGAGTTTAGCTCCAACCCTAATCAAACACACCTGAACAAGCTAATCAAGCTCTCGCTAGGTATACTTGAAACATCCAGGCAAGCGTTTTGAGACAAGTTGGAGCTAAACCCTGCAGGACACCGGACCTCCAGGACCGAGATTGGTGAGCCCTGGTCTACAGCTTCGAGTGCATCACAGGAATAAACCACTCACCGCATCCTGGAAGCCGAAGAGCGCCACCTGCAGCTGGCTGATCGCTGTGCTGTCAAAGTCCAGCTCCAGTTTGAGCTGAGAAAGTGTGCTGGCGATTATTTTCCTGTCTGCCATCCTCACGAAATCTCCCAGGCTCGCCACCAGTGTGGAGATATGCTGGTGCTTCAGTTTGGTCTCCTCAGACCCCTTTACAAACACAGAGAATGGACACAGATCCCCTTTTAAAAAACAAAACTCAATGGTTCAGTGACACCATCAACAGACTTTAGAGGACTGCGTGTATACAGCCTTACAGACATAAAGGCCCTAGTGGCCCACCAGAGGGAAAATGATTGGGAAGAGTTGGGGAATGCCCTTAACAGAGATTCTCATTTCTATTTTAATGTAACCTTTTGTTTGTTTGTTTTATTGTTGAGCTGCAAAATAGCCAACTGAAATGAAACGTTTCAATCAAATGTTGTAAATGATTAGATTTTGAAAAAATAAACATAAGTCACTTAATGAATAAGGAACGAAAGAGAAGACATCAGTGTGTAAAACAACGCAAAGGCAGATGACTAGTGCAATCGGCAATGAACTCCAGTGTTTTATACATGGCATTTCTTTGTGTTTTTTTTGTAATAAGTTCCCCAAATTTCTATATATTTAAAAAAAAATCAAATGCATTAGTAAACATGGTTGAAGTAATTTTATGTCATTTTAGCAACTTTAATGTAATACAGTTTGCTGTATTTACTTTTGGCCCACAGCTCTTAATTAAGCTTGGATTTTGGCCCTTCATTAGAAAACGTTTGGGCACCCCTGCCCTAGTGCATATTTCAAGAGAAATCATTAATTCATTCATTTTCCTTCAGCTTAGTCCCTTATTTATCAGGGATCGCCACAGCAGAATGAACTGCCCACTATTCCAAAGTATGTTTAACACAGCGGATGCTTCCAGCTGCAACTCAGTACTGGGAAACACCCATACACACTCATATACTGCAGCCTATTTCGTGCAATTCCCCTATATAGTGCATGTGTTTGGACTGTGAAACCGGAGGAAACCCACACCAACACGGAAATGCCAACAGACCCAGCCGAGGCTCGAACTAGTGACATCTTTGCTGTAAGGCGACAGCGCTAACCACTGAGCCACCGTCAAACAAAGTGTAAAAAGTAAACTTGTGTGATATTAATTCGAACAAAATCAAGATAAAGTTTGTTTAGCATAGCATTTGACAATGTGTTTTTATGCTGATTTAGGGTCGAGCTCTAGATCAGTGGTCCTCAAAGTGTGGTACGTGTGGCACACAAGCTTCCTTTTAGTGGTACACGGAGGAATCTCTGAATTATTAAAGTAAAAAAAATGAACACACTTTCAACTCTTTGACGCGTACAATGTGGTCAGTGAATTGATTTTAATAGGCTAAACCTTTTATTTAAGAGGCTGACAGTAATAAATATTCTTCATTAGAAGAATTAATCTGCCTTGTTTTTGAACTGTGCAGTGCTGTAGCTGCTTAATTAGGCCTACTACGCTACTGTACTTCATTACCGGTTATTATGGTGGTACTTGGAGAGACCATTTTTTCCTAAGGTGGTACTTGGAGTAAAAAGCTTGACAACCACTGCTCTAGACGCACAGCTGTGTTCAGTCTTACCTGTGTGAGCGCCTCTAACAGGTGAAGCACTATCTTCTCTCTGTCCTCGGTCAGGATTCGGTGTAAAGTCGCTCTCCTTTCACTGTCCTTCTTCAGCATGAAGAACCCGGAGTCCTTCTCTTCTGGGGACGGCGGTGCGCTGTGGTCTTCAAAGTTCTCCACAGGAATACTGGAGTATATTTGTGTGAAAGAAAGTTTGGATTGTCCATATCAGGACATAAACAATCATGTGATCTTCAGGAGGTCATTTCTGAATAAAACCTCAATAAATGAACAGATTTATACAACATGAACAGCAATAAGTCATTCACTTCTATTCAGACACTGAACTCAAGTGTGATCAGTGTGTTGGTCTATGGCAGGGGTCACCAGCCTTTTTGAAACAGAGAGCTACTTCATGGGTAGCGATTATTGTGAAGGACGACCAGTTTGATACACACTTCTCAAATAACAAATTTGCTCAAATTACTTTTAATTATATGTTATCATATATATACATTAATGATATCTATATGAGGACTCTGATCATGTTAATGATTTCTCACAATATTTGTCAACAATGATTTGTAGGTAGGAAGCAGATGAATATCAATATGCAATACTTTATTTCTATAAATCTCTGCAAGTATATACACTTTTAAAGAGCCCCTATTATGGGTTATTGAGAATGATCTTCATGCAGTGTGTACCACAGCTCTAAGTGAAGTGAAATGTCCAGCTGAGGCTTAAATCTGAAAGTGCACAGTGTTTAACACTATTTATTTGTCTATAGAAGAGTCAACTTATCGTGCTTCAAATGAATCGTCTTGATAACGAGTCTTTAGCCGTTTTGGCATGACGTGAATACGAAACATAAGCCCCGCCCATTTGTGCGTGCACAAACCCAGGTGAATTTGAAACCCCCGGCCCTGCCCACAAACACTGTAGAAAGCAAAAGAACCAGTGTTGCCAGATTGGGCGGTTTTCAATTTGATGTGCAGGTAAAAACCTTTTGGTGTTGGGCTGGAGTCAGTCAGCTACATCTGGCAACACTGAAAAGAACGCTGTAGCAGACGTGTTGAATCATCTCGCGAAGACGCTGTGCTCAGCTGGATATTACTGGAAGTGTGCAGATGAACCAGAGATGAGACTGTGAAGAGTCAGTGGTGGAGGTTTATCTCTGCAGAAATGCCTCAGCATTATAGCCCAGCCTTGTGCTGTGTTCCTCTGAGGAGCTTCTGAAATCTACACGCTTACAACGGAGGATTCATTTGTTAAAGGAAGGATCAGAAAAGACTTGATGTATGCAGGGGCGGACTGGCCATAGGGAGCAGCGGGACATTACCCGGTGGCCTGACGGTGAACCTGGCCTGCCAACGTGAATCTGGCCTGTACCCTCTATCCCAGTGTTTCTCAACTGGTGGGTCGCGACCCAAAAGTGGGTCGCAGGAACATTTTTAGTGAGTGTGTGGTCAAAAAAAACATAATTTTTAAATTTATTTTGGCTTCTACCAGACTTTTATTTTGAAATGCGCGTGCGAAAACAGTTCAGTTTAGTTCAAGGGAACTGAGCATTTCTTTACCCTAACCAATGTTTACAGTATTTGTCGTTTGGCTTTGTAAAATTTCTATAATTTGATACATTTTGTTAAATGTCAGCAATAAAATATTGTTTATTTGCAAGTCTTTGTGGTTTTCTTATGATTTATCTGTCACTACCTGTGTATGTTAACAAATAAATACAAATTAATTATAATTGCTAAAATTATAGTTCCTAAAAATTTGGGTCGCGGCTTGATGACCATGTAAAAATGTGGGTCCCGTAGCCAATCCAGCAGAACCACTGCTCTATCCAACCTCTCCTTCTTCCTCCATTTCCTCCATGTGAGTAAGTGTGATTAAAACGGTTGCCTCATTGTTTTCTCTAGCTTGCACGTTTTGTATTTAATTGTATTTAATTTGTATTTAATTTGTAAACGTGACATGTGCCGCTTTGTTTACGGATTAAAATGCGTTTGTGAGCTCGTATTCCTCTGCTGTTTATCGTTGCTATGGCTACATCAGCTCTCCTACACACGTGCGGAGGCCCTGTTTCATAATGGTTCAGCTTTTGCCGCTGTGTGCATTAATACTACATGTGTGTCGCTGTTTTTACTTCTGGTTAAGAATAGAGTGATATGCTGGGAGACCGGGGGGTTAGTTTCGGGGGTGACGTGTCTGAATAACACTATTGAAAACCTGGTACTGTGATGTTAGTAACTACTGTGAAGCGTCTTTTCGGCGTTGCAATCGGATCCTATACCATTGTTGGCTTTAGGGTCTGAAATACGGGCGACTCCCGGGAAAAACGAGTGTTGGCAGATATGCTCACGCACACACTATGACTACTTCAGTATTGATAAGCCGTGGTGGGCATTCTCTCTCGCTGAATGATGTCGACCAATCACAACAGACCGGGTCATCAGTCCAATCAGCCTTACACACATATCAGCCTTGTTGGAGACCCCCAAAACCAAAATATGACCCTTTCTAATGTATAGTAGGGGCTCTTAAAATGATCACTTCTACAATATTTGATCGTACCATAAGAGCTGAAACACACTCTCACATCACAGGATGAGTTTTACGCCAGAATGGATCCTGCCTGTGTCTGCTTACCTCAAGAAGAGCGAGCGATGACCTTTGACCTCCCTCTCGCTGTAGCTCTTGCTGCTGCTGGGCCTGAAGTTGAAGGGGTTTGTGCAGAGTTCATTGTCGGGTGAGACGGAGCCGTACTCGCTGCTGCTGCTGGTGTCCTCCACCACCACAGGAACAGGCAGAGAAATGCTGCGCAGGTACTCTACGGGACACCACACAAGGGTCTTAGACCCAGATAGCAACGAGATCTGGCCCAGATTTGGCATACAGCTGGCACAGCAGGCGTTCGTTCAGCACTGCATACAGCATGTGGGTCAAACATGGCGCGGGTTTGGCAGAGGTGGCACCGTCTGTAAGGTTGCGCACAAGACTTGGGCCAGATATCAAATGTAGTTTTTGTACCAGATGTTATAAATGTAAATGTGGGCCACGTAAGTTTGGCGTATCATGACCCACTTTTAAAATACATTCAAATAATTTTTGAGTAAAGAACAAATACTACCAATCAGGTCGCTTTGAGGAAAAAGCACAGCCAAAGCACACCTAAAGCGCAATGATTCATGGGTTACACACCAACATATCTGGCCCAGTTCAGGCCCAGTTATGGGTTATTAACTTGGTTGAGACTTGGCCCAGGTATGGTCCATGTTTAGCCCTTGTATGGAAGCCAGACTTGGTCCAATCACGTACTGTAATTCACTGCGGCATGTGGGCCAAGCAAAAGCAGATTGTGTGGGCCAGAGAAATTTTGCTATGTGGGTAGTTACTATGTATTTATTTATTCTTAATAGAATAAATAAATACATATATTCTGTATTTTAATAAAGATTTTCTGCATTAACAGTTAAGAGTTACATCATTGTTGTGTGTAGACTTTTAAAAAAAGAGTGCAAAATTAATAACCATAAATAAAAATGAAGGCATGATGATAATACTGATAAGTCAATCAAACAGTTGAAAAACAGAACACTTAAAAGACTCACCGGACCCTGGTGTGAGGGCTGTGGAAACAGAGGAGAGGAAGTAATTCAGTCATTTCAAAGAGAAAGGTTATTCCCAGGTCATATTTACACTTGATAGCTACCACTTCGCATAATAAGCATAATAAATACAGGCATGAAAACGAAATGAAAATTAAGTGCTACACCAAAAATGATCTGTCCACCTCAGGAGGTCAAACATTTAATGAATAATGAGGATTTATGAGGATTTCTCAATTCCATTGTGTGTGAATGAAGTTCAAAAGCCCGCCTCCTCTTTAATTCAACAATAAACGTTAATCAAGTGTTACAAAATTGGTCTATTTAGTCTATTATTTCCAACACTGTGTTAAAGACGTGATTCAATGTTTTTTCATGCACACACAGTTATTTACACTGTTAAAGAGTTGGACTCATGTTTAAGCATGACTCAAGTTTTAAAAGATTATTTAAACCAAACAGAGTATTTATTTTCTAAAAATCTTGGTTTAAAATGGTCAAATCTCGTGTTTTTTTGGTCAAAAATGTACTAATAACATCTAAAAAACTTTATTTTAATTTCACGTGAACTTCAACACAAACCGCACCTGTGAAACTGTTGGTCTTGGATCGTTTCTTGCGTGACGTGACGGTGAGGAACTCATGGGTGAGCAGATCATTGGCCGTGGCTCGGCTGTCTGGATCAGGCTCAAAGCAGCGCAGGATAAAGGCTTTGGCTTCAGACGACATGGAGTCAGGAATCTCCGGGTGGATTTTAAACATCCCAACCTACACAGTAACACCAACACAGATGTTAAAACACCAGAAAGCCATACCAATTTTTAGCTGTTTAATTTCCTGATATACTGTAAATCGTTTCTGTGTGCGTTACTACATAATCCATATAAAGATAATCTCTGTTCATTTTTGTTTAATATGGATACGAGTTATCCATTACAGCAAAGACATAGATGTTTTTAAAAATGTTATTGTTCAAAGTGCCGGGTGATTTAGCCTAAAATCAAAATCTCGATTAATTAAACACTTTAACTGGACTACAATTAATGTACGATTACTTTATTTTTATAAATGTATATATTTATATATCGAACATAGACACATAGCTAATAAAGCAACAAATACATATATCAGCAGAGATGATAAATACAGCACAGGATTATGTCTGACCTTGAACATTGCTGCCTGAGGTTCCCCCAGCTCATAGAAGGGTGGTTTCCCAGTGGCCATTTCTATAATGGTGCAACCCAGGGACCAGATGTCTGCTGGCTTACCGTAGCCACGCGGCCCTTTATCTATGATTTCAGGGGCCATGTACTGTAATGTACCTGTAAAATAAGAACCATGGGAAACATGAGTGAGGAAGAAGACGATACTTTAGGATGCGATCTAAAGTCAACAGACCAATTCAGCTGACATATATCTATTTCTAGGCTAGTTTTAACATCATACGGCGCTCTAGGCCAGTTTTTAACAGCAGATGGCGCTCTAGGCTAGTGTTTAATAGCAGACGGTGCTCTAGGCTAGTTTTAACAGTAGATAGCACTCTAGGCTAGTTTTAACATCATACGGCGCTCTAGGCTAGTTTTAACAGCAGATGGCGCTCTAGGCCAGTTTTGAACAGCAGATGGTGCTCTAGGCTAGTGTTTAATAGCAGACGGTGCTCTAGGCTAGTTTTAACAGTAGATGGCGCTCTAGGCTGGTTTTAACATCATACGGCGCTCTAGGCCAGTTTTTAACAGCAGGTGGCGCTCTAGGATAGTTTTCAATAGCAGATGGCGCTCTAGGATAGTTTTTGACAGCAGGTGGTGCTAACTTCAAGCAAAGTTAGTTCTGACCCAGTTTTAATCTAAATAACACCACAGCAGTTCATTTTGATCATTTCACTGAAGGTACATTGAGGTCTTTATACCAGCAGTATGACTGTGCTGTTAATAAAAGGATAAGTAAAAATAAATTTCCACACAAATCTATTTCTTACCGGTAAATGTTTCAGTGCAGGGGTTTATTCCAGCCAGTCGTTTGGACGTACCAAAATCAGAGATTTTCAAAACTCCACTGTAGGTGTTTATTAAGACATTATCCCCCTGTGGGTGATGAAAGAAATAACGAATAAACAAATTTCTGTGCATTTTTATAATCTAACACCAAATGAGTTCAGCATACTGCACTATTACAGGCATTAATAATGCACATGTATGTAGATCATGAGAAATGTCTCAAGCGCCCTGATTGTCAGTCTTCAGATTAAACAAAGACTATAATACACACACACGTCACTGGTATAGTTTTGAATGGGAAAAAGTGGAATGGTCAATATGGCGAATGAAGCCCCGCCTTCTAGTAAATCATCCAATCATCCATCGCTATAGACTGAAGATTCTCAGGGGTAGGGGCTCAGGCCAGACACAAACAGTTTTTACAAAAGTTTCTGCGGTTATGAACCCTCTGGGGTCAGCAAACACACTGGAACTACACAAACGGCCACAAATTGTAAACAAAGAGTCGCTGTTTATTTTGGGAGATAATTTGCGTTCAAGACCATATTGGGAAGTACTTCAGAAGAGCAGCGCGATCAGACGAGGCATTATTAGAGGATGATAATATGTAACACGTAAACAGAAACAGCCATAGAGGAGCTTGGTGTCATGTTCCCTTTAAGTGTGCATTAGCTTGATTTGAACATTTGGAAATAAACTTAAGAGAGAGCTGCTGTTTAACTTCCAAAGATGAAGTTCAATAATAAGTTTGGAGAACAGTTTTGGACAATTTGATGTTTCTCCATTCAAGCATACTGCCAGAGAGTCCTTTCAAAGATGGCCGCTGAGTGAAATGACTTGACTTAAATGGACTTTGGAATACATTTTTTTTTTTTAAATGTCTTGTGTGTGTGTGTGTGTGTGTGTGTGTGTGTGTGTGTGTGTGTGTGT
>CAIGQQ010003609.1:1492573-1514305 GCA_903798035.1 Danio albolineatus | reverse complement strand
TAATACAAAAAATACAAATAATAATAATAATAATAATAATAATAATACAAATAAAAAAATAATAATAATACAAATAATAATAATAATAATAATACAAATAAAAACAATAATACAAATAATAATAATAATAATAATAATAATAATAACAATAATAATAATAAAATTAATAATAATAAAATTAATAATAATAATAATAATAATAATTATTATTATTATTATTATTATTATTATAAAAATAATAATATTAATATTAATAATAATAATAAATTGCAAGAAAAGATACTGCTATTGAAAGGGATTTCGATTACAGAGTTCGATCTTGTGAGAAAAAGCTAAAAAGGTCTCCTTGCTCACCTGCTGTCCCGTTCAGGAATCTCTTTGATGGCTAAGCGCACCTGGTTACTGAGGTCACGGCCAGCGTAGACAACTCCAAACGTGCCCTTACCCAGAACCACCTTCTCTCCATGCTCATCGTACTCATAATCATACTGCAGACACAAACAAACACGTCATCCTCTCTGTCGCTCAGTACTGTACATAAACATACACAACAATACACATTTCAAGCATTTCCTTAAACGTTCTTTTAACTGGAAATATTCATTAATTCATTTTCTTTTCGGCTTAGTCCCTTTATTAATCTGCGGTCACTACAGCGGAATGAACCGCCAACTTATCCAGCATTTGTTTTACACAACGGATGCCCTTCCAGCCGCAACTCATCACTGGGAAACACACACACATTCTCTTGCACACACTACTGCCAGTGGTGGAAAGAGTACTGAAAAATCATACTCCAGTAAAAGTACCATTACTTGCCCAAAAATATAGTGCAGTAGAGTAAAAGTATCTAGTAAATATTACTCAAAGTATGAGTAAACAGTAGCCCTTTTAGAAGTACTCAAGAGTAGTGAGTATTACACTGTAGAAAAGCTGATGCGTTTACAGAATGTTATGTTGACACATCCCTGCACAAACAACATGTGGTGTATTTAGGGATCTTCCTATTTTTGTTCCTTCCTTCCAGCCTTCCTTCAATTATTTGTTTGTTCTCTCCTTCCTTCATTCATTCGTTTGTTCCCTCCTTCCTTCGTTCGCTCATTCATATTTTTGTTCCTTCCTACATTAGGTCCTTTTGTTCATTCATTCGTTTGTTTGTTCTTTCCTTCCTTCATTTTTTTCGCTCATTCTTTCTTTCATATTTTTGTTTCTTCCCACATTAGGTCCTTTTGTTCATTCATTCGTTTGTTCGTTCCTTCCTTCCTTCCTTCCTTCCTTCATTTGTTCACTCATTCTCTTTTTCATATTTTTGTTCCTTCCTACAGTAGTTCCTTTGTTCATTCGTTCCTTCCTTCCTTTTCTCCTTCCTTAGTTTGTTCAGTCCTTTCTTGAATTCTTCCTTCATTCATTTGGTCCTTCCATCTTTCCTCCCTTCATTTGTTTGTTCATTCCTTCTTTCATATTTTTGTTCCTTCCTACATTAGATCCTTTGTTCATTCGTTCGTTCCTTCTTTCCTTCCTTAGTTTGTTCAGTCCTTCCTTGAATCCTTCCTTCATTTATTTGGTTCTTCGATCCTTCCTTCCATTCCTTGTTCGGTCCTTCCTTTTATTTAGTCCTTCCTTCTATTCTTCATTGGTTCCATTTAGTGATAGTTTAAGGCTGTTTGTTTTTTTCTACTGGCCTGATCGGGCCAGAGGTTCAGATTTATACTTGCCCTGCCCAAATTTTTACTGGCCCCACCAAAAAAAAAATGGATAGATATTTCTTGCCACATGTTTTAAATAAGTCATATAGTATATCTATATGTTATATTATATAATAATCTTATACAGCACATCTTCTCAAAGATCCTCAAAAATAACATCTGTGAATCTAGGATTTCTATATGTTAAAAATGTTAATAAATGTATAATGAGCAAATTTCAAAGTGCTGTCACTTTTATCGTGATCTTCAAGGTTTTAATTTCGGTAATTGCTTGTTCCAACGAAAAAAAGTCTCCCGACTTGTCTGCTTTTCCTGAAAACTGAGGGCAAACTGTGAAAAACATCACTTTTTCGTCGCTTCCAAGATGTTAAAAACAGATGTTTTCTTTTAGCCCCTTAATTTGATGTTGCTATATCTTCGTTGCACAAGTTAATACCAGGTTACAGAAAAAACTAACGTGCACACAACATCCGATCAGATAAGAGGAACCAAAAAGCAACATGGTGTTTACGACATCACAGAGATGGTAGAATTTAAAGGCTTAAAAGCACAAACAGTTTCTCAATCTGAGGCTGTATTTGTACATAACTAACAGATAGTCGCAGGCAAATTAAACTTAAGTGACAAGGCAGCACTGGTCCAATCGGGCCAGAAAGAATCCTGTCTACTGTCCCTAGTGTCTCGCACGCTGGCCCCATGCCAACAGGCAGTCCTTATTGTTTAGCACTGACATCTGGCGACGCCCCTTCACTGTGCGGGGTGTGTGCGTGTAACCTGAAGGGTTTATGACATCATTAACCAGGAAGTATTTTTTTCAGTTCATTCGCTGTAGGCTTTGCTAAGCTAACTCTGCAATAGCCAATGTCTCCCTTTGTATTGTACTCTGAGCGTCTTACATTCAGAGATGTTGATTATGTTCACACAGCAACATTACACACCAACTCAAGTTTAACATATAATAGTGGACCGCCCCTTTAAGAAACTTTCCTGAGTAAGCACTCACATATTACACAAGATATTACACAACTCTTTTGAGATCATTTTACCTCTAAAGCCTCAGATTCACACTCGTTCTCATCCGAGCCCTTCCAGGCCTCCTCGGTGAGAGTGTTCACCAGATCACAGAACCTGCAAACGCCAAACACACACACACAACAACATCATTAAACTTAAAGGAGAAAACTGAAATAAGTAAATAAATAAGGACGCTCCAGTCATTTTCTTTGCGCTCTCTTGATCCAGTGTGATCAGTTATTAAATACTGAGCATCTGCCTATACCAAGAGCTGATCCGATACTTGTGTATTCCTATAGGAATGAACGGAGCACACTTCAAGTATATCAACGTTGTTCACATCAATTCAGTGTCATTCATTCGTTCATTCATTTTCTTGTCGGCCTAGGCCCTTTATTAATCCACAGTGGAATGAACCGCCAACTTATCCAGCATTTGTTTTATGCAGCGGATGCCCTTCCAGCTGCAACCCATCACTAGGAAACATCCACACTCATACACTACGGACAATTTAGCCTACCCAATTCACCTGTACCACATGTGTTTGGACTGTGGGGGAAACCGGAGCACGAGGAGGAATCCCACGCCAACACGGGGAGAACATGCAAACTCCACACAGAAACGCCAACTGACCCAGCCGGGGCTCGAACCAGCGACCTTCTTGCTGTGAAGCAAACGTGCTACTCACTACGCCACCATGGCGCCCCATAAATTCAGTGTATACGGAATAAACTAAATACATATATGATTTATGATTAACAATGTAGGGGAAAAGAGACAAGCACACACACACACACACGCACGTACACACACACACACACACACACACACACACGTACCTCTTGCAGTGCATCTCTGTGCAGAAATAAATTTGGAAGTCTTCAGAGTTGTTCACAACATAGAGAAAACAGCTGCGCTCGTCAAATTTGGAGATGCTGAATACATACAACACACACACACACACACACACACACATTGAAAAAAAGACACACTGTATCACATATATGAAGAAATTGCAAGTGAATATTATAGAAGTTTATGAAACTGCTAAACAGTAGCTGCAGTAAAAGCCTGTCAGTTCAGTAGATTATAAAGACGGGGTTTACCTCACACCTCGTACTGACGCTGCGCTGAAGTTCCACTCGTGGATCCCTTTCTGTGGCACAGAGAAAAAAGGTTTGTTTTATCAAGAGTGGCTAATAATTGATCAGAAAGTGCTTCTGGAATCCGTTTGATAAAAAAAAAAAAACAAGGTATTTAGAGACCATGAAAAAATGTGTGCAGATCATAACTGAACTTAGAGCTGTGTGACATGACTATATACACTAACCGGCCACTTTATTAGGTACACCTGTCCAACTGGAAATTTCTAATTAACCAATCACATGGCAGCAACTCAATGTTATTGTATGTAAACATGGTCAAGACGATCTGCTGAAGTTCAAACTGAGCATCAGAAATGGGGGAGAAAGATTTAAGTGAACGTGGCATGGTTGTTGGTGTCAGACAGGCTGGTCTGAGTATTTCAGAAACTGCTGATCTACTGGGATTTTCACGCACAACCATCTCATAGAATGGTCTGAAAAAGAGAGACTATCCAGCGAGCAGCAGTTCTGTGGGCGCAGATGCCTTGTTGATGCCAGAGGTCAGAGGAGAATGGCCAGACTGGTTCCAGCTGATAGAAAGGCAACAGTAACTCAAATAAGCACTCGATACAACCGAGGTCTGCAGAAGAGCATCTCTGAACGCACAACACGGCCAACCTTGAGGCGGATGGGCTACAGCAGCAGAAGACCACACCGGGTGCCGCTCCTGTCAGCTAAGAACAGGAAACCGAGGCTACAATTCACACAGGCTCACCAACACTGGACAGTAGAAGATTGGAGAAACGTCGCCTGGTCTGACGAGGCTCCATTTCTGCTGCCACATTCGGATGCTCGGGGCAGAATTTGGCCTCAACAGCATGAAAGCATGGATCATCCTGCCTTGTATCAGCGGTTCAGGTTGGTGGTGGTGGTGTAATGGTGTGGGGGAGATTTTCTTGGCACACTTTGTGTCCATTAGTAGCGATTGAGCATCGTGTGGACGCCACAGCCTACCTGAGTATTGCTGCTGACCATGTCCATCCCTTTATGACCACAGTGTCTCCATCTTCTGATGGCTACTTCCAGCAGGATAACGCTCCATGTCATAAAGCGTGAATCATCTCAGACTGGTTTCTTGAACATGACGATGAGTTCACTGTACTCAAATGGCCTCCACAGTCACCAGATCTCAATCCAACAGAGCACCTTTGGGATGTGGTGGAACGGGAGATTGGCATCATGGATGTGCAGCCGACAAATCTGCAGCAACTGCGTGATGCTATCATGTCAATATGGACTAAAATCTCTGAGGAATATTTCAGTAGCTTATTGAATCTCTGCCATGAAGGATTAAAGCAGTTCTGAAGGCAAAAAGGGGGTCCGACCCGGTACTAGTAAGGTGTACCTAATAAAGTGGCCTGTGAGTGTGTATAGTATGGACAAAAAAAAAAGTTAAAAGTCTAAAAGTCACTTCATGTTATGTTTATATGGTTATCGTTTATATAGTAATTGCTCAGTTATCATGTATATGGTAATTTGCGGCAAAATACAATGTGTGATACAATATATGTGTGATTTATTGCTATTTATTATCATTTCTTTATTTCTTTTTATTTATTATTTGTATGTAATTTAATTTATTTATTTGTATCTAGTTAATTAATTTATTAACTTATTGTTTTATTTTATTTAGAATTATTATTTATTTTCCTCCTCTTCTCTCTTCATGATGTGGCAAAATACAATGTTTACTGTAATACTTTTCCATAATTTATGAGCGATATATATGTGATATATGTGTGATTTATTGCAATTTATTATCATTTATTTATTTATTATTATTAATTATTTGTATGTAATTTATTTTAATTAATTTATTTGTATTTAATTAATTAATTGTTTTATTTTATTTAGAATTATTAGTCATTTTCCCCCTCTTCTCTCTTCCAGATGGCAAAATACAATGTTTACTGTAATACTTTTCACATGAGTGATAGTAATGCACTTTTAAACGTGTCTGTGCTGTAGATTCAGCTACAATTATAGTTTGCACAATTATTCCACAAAAGAGACCTGATGCTAGTGAGGAACCTAAAATACTTTGATCATTTTCAGCTTCCTCCAGTTTGTTTTCCTGCTGTTAGGGCATGACAGAGATCTGCTCCAGCGGGAGTTGCTGGATACTCTTACTAGACACTTAATATACTACATTAATCTTTTAAGCAACCACAGAGACCTTTATCTAGATTGAATATAAGGACTAAAACATGACTCTAGGCACACCTAAGGTGAAAACAAAAGAGTAGCTTTAGCAAGTCAATTGTGACAGTCATGTTGAAAATGAATACAGCAAAGTTGAAGGACACAGGAAATAAAAAAGTAAATGTTAAATAATTGTTTACTTTGTCATCAGGGGTCACGTGCCAGATGGATAACGTGTTCTCCTCCGCATCTTTGTTTATGGAGAGGTAAGACGGTTGGTATACTTTAGTGGGCTCCAATATCAACACCTGCACACACCAAGACAAACAAACTTAGCGCTCACAACACCCAGTGCTGTTACATGCTGTTAACCTTTGTGTTTCCATCCACTTCTGAGTTTCAATTTGGCCACAAACGTCTCTGTGTTTCAGCAAATGGGATGATGACATCTTATTTTGACACATATTTTGGGCGAATGCTTTAAAAGGTTTTCAAAAACTCAACAATACACTCTGGACAAATGCACTCCCCTTTCGTTATGTTGGGGGCTGTTTTTGCCCCATTGACTTCCATTATAAATCACATTTATTAATCACATTCATATAATCATGCATTGTTGCTGGTTTTCCCTTTTGGGAGGAGGTACAATTTGTCATTTGTATTGTTGATCATCAGTTGCAGTGCAGAAAAAGTTTAGTTTCTGCCTCCTATATGGAGTATAATGTGTGGTATAAGTAAGGGATAATCAACGGCTTGCCGTGTGTTAAAGGATTTTAATGCACGACGTGGAGGCAAAGGACCACACATCGCACATTAAAATCCTTTAACGCAAGGCAAGCCGTTGATTATCCCGCTTATTTCATGGTCATTTGCCAAGGTAGGCCTAAGTTTAAAATAGTTTTGCTGTTTGCAGAGCAATATTTGTCTGATTTTTTTTGTCAGTTTTTTACATGTTAGATTTTCTAGTCCCTCCACTGAATCAGCTGTGACAGGCTGAAGGCAGGCAGACAGAGCGAGAGAGAGCATGTGTGTGCTGTTTATACCTGCTAATATTAGTAAGATGCGATTTCATCAGTCCGATCACAGGTGGACAAATAAGACATTCCCAGTCACACGTTTCTTTTGTCTTTCTACCACTTCTCTGACGAGCTTTTTTTCCCTTAACATTACCTTTAATGCTGCGAAAGCTGGCCTACCAACAGTATAGCAGAATTTCTGTGATTTATATTTCATAATAAACATACAAATCTTATAAAAGGTACCATATCTATTAAATACACATTTTCAAGTCAAGTGTACTCTAGAGCAGTGTTTCTCAACTGGTGGGTCGCGACCCAAAAGTGGGTCACAGGAACATTTTTAGTGGGTCGCAGAGTGCGTGGTCAAAAAATAAATAAATAAATAATAATAATAATTTATTTTGCTTATACTGGACTTTTATTTTGAAATGCGCGTGCGACAACAGTTCAGTTTAGTTCGGTAACTGAACATTTCTCTATCCTAACCGGTGTTTACAGTATTTATCGTTTTTACTTTGTAATATTTCTATAATTTGATACATTTTGTTAAATGTCAGCAATAAAATATTGGGTCACGGCTTGATGACCATGTAAAAAAGTGGGTCCCGTGGCCAAACCAGTTGAGAACCACTGCTCTAGAGTCTTTGAAGCAAAAAAGTCTATTTCAGAAATCTCTGCTGGCAAATATAGATGAATTCTGCATAATGAAAAAACATAGGAAGACAGGCAGGAGAACATTCTGCTTTATTTATCTGCTTTAAAACAGAAGCAGAAGCATTTCCCAGAGATGGGTTGTGGCTGGAAGGGCATCCGCTGCGTAAAACAAATGCTGGATAAGTTGGCGGTTCATTCCGCTGTGGCGACCCCGGATTAATAAAGGGACTAAGCCGAAAAGAAAATGAATGAATGAATAAAAACAGAAGCAATCAGCCAAACATGCAGGATCAGTGTAATATTACATTATTTACGCTCATAGATTAATTATGAAACTTATCTCTGCAATCTGCCAAAATTATACTCCTGAGAATAAATAATAGGTTCAAATGTCCAGAGACTGACCGTTAGATACAGCAAAGATTAATTATATATCCAGCTTTAACAACAGAGATGCAAGAGATTAGATCCAGCGGCGTAGAACCGGAGATTCTCTGGCCGACATAAAGCTTCCCTCGGGGGGAGCCGTTCACGGAGCTGCCGCTGACCGCCTGGAGCTTCCAACATTTTTAAAACGCGCTTTTCATACACACAAACTGCCGATTTGACTTTAAAATAACTACATTCTCTCTTGAAAAACTCTTAAAACTTGATTTTGTGGCATAGTTGATGAGTATTTTCCTAATTTTGCGGATTTCCCGTCCGCCATTAACAGCCCTCATTGGTTTCATGTGCAGCACATGCGAGTTGCTATAGTAACTGTAAACGTTTGGGAGAAGCGCATTTACTTCCAACTGTGTTCAAAACTGACTGGAACTACCTGTGCGCTTCAACCAAATATACCACACCCTCCAGCCAATCACAATCAAGAATTTCAACAGACCATGGAATAAGGGTCTTTAATATGTCTGAGAAACTCAAAATAATGCCCTCAGCTCTCAATAAACACAATAAACACAGTAAGTGTATTTATCCACACACACTCTAATCTGCTGTTTGACTTAGTGATGCATCGATCAGATATCGGTTCGATACCGCATATTTTAGCTGGTCCAGCTGGTATCGATCCATTTATCCAATTATCGATCCTAATTGTACAGGTTGATGTGTGAGTGGTAATGTAAAACATGATAAAGCAGTGTAAAACAGCATGAAGAGGGGTCATACCGGAAATCGGACAGATGTCACATCCTTATCCTTATTGGTGGCTTCCACCATGAAGTCCATCCAGAAGTCCACCAGCTCCTGTTTAGGGGCCTGCGGATCTGCGCTTACTTTCGTAAAGTGCTTATAAATGAGGATGGTTTCAACCAGCGAGCGCAGATACCTGAAGTAAACACAGAACATCTTAATGAAAGAGCAGCAGGTCTTCTAAAGTAGGATTTACTCTTGACAGACAACGACATGAGTTGATGGCGTCATCAGAATGCATAACCATGGTGCTAGCAGAGTTTAGCGTCACCACTACTTAACACATAGCAAAATTTCTCTGGCCCACACAATCTGATTTTGCTTGGCCCACATGTTGCAGTGATTACGGTACATGACTGGACCAAGTCTAGCTTCCAGACAAGGGTCAAACATGGACCATATCTGGGCCAAGTCTCAGTCAAGTTAATAACCCAGAACTGGGCCAGATATGTTGGTGTGTCGCACCCACATAGCAAATGGACTTGGCCCAAATGTGGCCTCATTACGGCACTGCTGGCGTGTTGCCGGCACTGGCATGCATAATGTGAGCCGAATGTGGGCCATGCATGGCAATGATTGCACTGCATGCATGATGGCAAACTACATTTGGGCCAGTTGTGGATGGGAGGTGTGTGGCCCAGATCAGTGTAGTGATTGTTCACATTGTTTAGGTAACATTAGGCTGGGGTATGGCTCACTGTTTGGGGTTTCTGGTGTAAGTATAAACTTAATTGCATTATTATTTCAGTACTAGGCCATACTGGTTATTCTGACCGTTCATTTAAGACTGTATCAAATTTGTCAAATCATATTTACATTAGCCTCTTGTTACCCTAACCAATTGAAGCCCAGCGCTTGAGCGGATTCAAGGTTAAAACGGTCCAGTTGTTCCCCAGTGTTTGATTATTGTAGTCGCTGGATTTACAGATATTTACAATGTTTTCTTACAGGGACATAAGTAAAACAAAGAAAGCATAAATGTTATGTTATTATGGGCCATTTGTTTAAAAAAAAATTAAAAGGAGCATATTAAATATTTCTAATTACAATTTCCAAAAACAAGTGTGTGCTAATTAACTGAATTTATCATTAAAAGTAAGGTATTATAAGAACCTACTATCAAAAATATGAATATTAAGTATATAACATAGGTAATATTAGTATATTTACTATAAGTAATAATATCCAAAGTAATATCCATGAGTTCTTAGTCCTGGAAATCATAGTTTTAAAATGACTAAACTAACTTTTCTAACCTAAAATAAGATCAATTGCAATGGTGACTCTTCAGCCACTGGCACGTTCAGTTTGTTAAAGTTAGTGTGAAATCAAAATTTACAATCTTTATTTTGCTAGCGCACATCGTTATTCTCAACTCGAATAATGAATTGTGCAAGTTAATCCACTGAAGAAAATGATTTGTTTTGGTAATCTTCAATCAAAGTCTGAGCATTTGCTTTAGCGTTTGGAGTGCTGCTCCTGTTGACGTCAACCTGAGGGTTTCCATAGCAACCGCATATTAATACCCTCTCTTACATGTTATGAGGTAATGATGCAGAAAATAAAGCCACGCCCCCTACTCAATATTCACTTTCAGTCTGAAGCACGTCAACATACTGAAATAAAACTCTCAGCCACTTTCGGTTCACACAGAGTTTAAGCATGTATGTGTGTAAACTGTGAGTATGTGCACATACCATATTGGAGCTTTGATTTTGAAGAGCTTCTCAGAGGCCTGGATGACTCGAGTGTTGTCACAGGCCAGAATACTAGCCCCGAGAAAGAATCCCACATCCCAGTAGCTCTGCAATCTGTCCAGACTGCCTTTCTTCCCCAGCAGACTGCTTAACTTCACACCTACAGGACACACGGGTCATTTTAGTTACTCTCTCGCTGTGGGTCAGACACCTCTTCAGTGTCTTGGAGAATACCAAATGCCGTTTAATATTTAAAGAGCCCCTATTATGCATTATAAAAAGTCTTATTTTGGTTTTAGGGGTCTCCAACAACAGGTTAATATGATTGCAGGGTCAAAAAACACTTTCATTGTCTTATAATATGCATTTATGTGTACCTAATTATCCCAACAACTCCAAAAAGATTCGTTCAGCGATTCATTTGTTCCCAAACCCCTCCCACAGCTAATCTGTTCAGCACGAGATGGAAAGAAATGCCCACCACGGCTTATCAACACTATTAAAGTAGTCCGAGTGCAGAGTGTATGTGTGAGCCCAATGCAGGAGTGCAGTAAAGCAGTGCAGTTAAACACTAGCATATACACCATTCTTAACCATAATTAAAACCAACAACACACATTCAGCATCACAAAGGCTGAACTATTTTGAAAGTTGACTGCTGTACGTTTGTAGGAACAGTTGATGGTTGCCATAGCAACGGCAAACTTTAGAGGATCGCGAGCTCACAAACGCATTTAAATTAGTGAAGAAAGCGGCCACGTCACATTTTCCAGTGTTTTATAAAGAGATTATCAGATACAGGAGCAAAAGTCGCAAGGAGCAATTACAGGTAACAAAACACAACTAGACAGTAAATTCGTTGAGACAAACTTTGAGGCTGGCTTGAGAAAGCCTATTGGTAATAGTTTATTTAGTTTAAAACAGTTTGAAAAAGTATGAATAGATAGATAGATGGACACATAAATAGAATTAACTTAGCATGAATTAGCTTTTATTTTGTATTAGTTTTAATTTGATTTGAGCATGAATTATTATGTTGTTAGCTTGATTCTAGCATGAATTAGCATATTATTAACATGATTCTAGCATGGATTAGCACGTTAAAATCATGATTCTAGTATGAATTAGCAGGTTATTAACACGATTTTAGCATGGATTAGCGTGTTATTAGCATGATTCTAGTACAAATTAGCATGGTTTTAGCATGATTCTATGATTATGATTATAGTATGATTATACCCACACACACTCTGCTAAGGGAAAGGAGCGTTCACGTTTTACTGGATCCGGCAATTCATATTTGGTATTGTTTCGTGTCGATGTCGATACGAACAGACAAAAGATTCGGACAAAAGATGAATCATTTAAATGACTTTGAGTTGACTCTTTGTAAAAAGAAAAATCATTAGTATCCATAATATCCAAACTGTCAATCGAACGCACCTACTTTACGCAGCTCAAAGGAAGAGTCAAACTGATGTCCTGCAGCCAGCAGCAGCACTGCATAGTTGATACCAGAGTGCAGCGTGGGCTCCGACTCAAACCCTTTTCTAAACCTGCAGAGGGAGAGAGAGACAGTAAAGCCTAAAATCAAGTTCATCATCTAAAAACCTCTTCATTTTTTAGAGGGGAAAAAGAAAATCATGATTAGTAATTAGTACACTTTATAATAACTGCACACTGTGAATTTTTTAAAGCATCAGCAAATAGTTCTTCATTTTTAAGCATTAGCTTTACGTTACGCTGGGGAAACATGACAGGTTTTGTGAAAACAACCACCTGGATGTATTTTATCCTGTTTATTACTTGGCTACTTGCCACAAAATCTGATAATTACACACAAAACATTGTTCTAAACTTTAATAGTTTAATTAAACACAAAGCTGAACAACTGTAATAAGATGGCTCCAAACAGTCAAAGACACAAAGCTGCAAAGACACAAAGACAAAACAGCAGATGGAGTATACACTAACCTAATAATATATACATATAATAACAAGCCATGGTCCACCCGACCTCAATCATGTGGTCTTCTTGATGAACAAAGCCAAGAAGTAGAGCAGAATCTACCCTGTGCACAGCAGTTGTTTACAAGGCCGTCTGAAGCGCGAATGGTTTTACTTTCTCGAGAGAGCTTGCCGTGCATCTATAGCTGAAATAACGAACTTCTTGAGCTGATAATAATAAAGTGTGTGTGATTATTGAAGGGCTTCTGACATTTGATCCTTTAAGAAACGAACAAACATGAGAGTGAAGCGCGGATAAACAAAGGAGAAGCCTGAAAAACAAAGGAGCAAATGATTCTTTCAGCAACCTAAACCATGAACAAACAGCCATGTTTAAATATCACCATCACCTTCTGGACTATTATGAACTGAATTACTCTCCAGCTCTGCACTGACTGTGAGCAGATGTTGCGTGTCGTTTTTGAACCTAAATAAGGACTAAATGTACACTGTGTGTAGATCTTCTGTAATTGGTAACATATCAGAGACTGTAAGGGGCTGTATGTGTTCATATATGCTGCATTTATTTATTTATTTATTTATTTAACATAACCACAGATGTTACAGTATGATGTTTCACACTTTCATTGTTCTGCAGTTATAATCAGATCATGTTCATAGAGAGGTCAGTAATGAACATTTATACACCAGTGTTTATGTGTATGAAGCATCTGTTGTGTGAGAAGTGCTCCTCATATGATATGTGAGCGACCCGTACAGGTTTACTGTAGACATTTCCTCCAGAGAGAATGATGTCGACTGAAACTTTCTGTCCACGACCACCATTGGTACCCTTTTGGCAGTGATAGCGCAAGCTAGATAAAGGGGACCCGTACCAACAAATACTGTACCACTCAGTGGAAACGGGCCATTATATGCCTGAAAATAATATGTATAAAAATTCTTTTGAACAGTTTATTATCATTTACTTGCTCATTCTGAATGATTAAAAACCAACTAACTCTTAAATAACTGCTTTGTGAGTAATGCCAAACTTCATTTAGTGATGAAAAATGAATCAACTAATTATGAAAATACAATCATTAAGCGCATTATATGCATACTTATAAGTCAAGAATACAGGATTTGCAGCAGAATTAATGGTAACACTTTACAATAAGGTTCATTAGTTAATGCATTTACTAACATGAACTAATCATGAACAGCTTGTACAGCATTCATTAATCATAATTGAACATTTACTAATAATTTATTAACATCAACAAGCCCATGCTTGTTAACATTAATGCGCCGTGAGTTAACATGAACAGCTGTACTTTCATTAACTAACATGAACAAATACTGTAGTGAATGTATTGTTGATTGCTTGTTCATGTTAGTAAACGCATTAATTAACATTAACTAATGAACCTTATTTAATAATAAACTACTTACTAATGTCTATTAATGTAGAGTTAAAGCTTAACTATTTGACGATGTTTACTAAATGACTCATAGTGTGCAGTTATTATAAAGTGTTACCCCCTGAAGTGTTCTCACCAGTGTATGCCTTGATCTCTGCTGTTTGTGTCTGTGAAATGAGAGTCCAGGAACATATCCTTATATATTCGGCCTACCAAACAATAAATGTCAGACGCCACCTGCTCATCGGAGTTGACCAATGGCAACATGATGTCCAGCGCCTTCTGCCGGTCTCCAGGTAGGTTTCTCCTGCAGAGACAGAACATAAAGAGACTGTGAAAATCAGAAATGAACCACAATATGTGTGGAAAATAAATGTGATAATGCAGTGCTTCTCAACTGGTTTGGCCACGAGAGACACATTTTCCCTGGTCATTAATAGCAGTGTATCATTCGCTCTTTTTATATTCAATTCCAAATTCAAAATCGTAAATTTTAGTTTTAGGCAACAATTATTCGTGATTAATCGCATCCATAAACATAATTTAGTGTGTGTATATTTATTATGTGTATATAAATACTATAGGTGGGCATAGATTAATTTTTTTTAATCTAGATTAATCTCACTGTAATCTTGGAATTAATCTAGATTAAAACGGCTCATTTAAATTCTGCATTCAGAATATGTGTGCTACCACAAATAATGCCTAAAAGTGAGTCTTTAAGAACGGGTTTCTCAAGCCAGGTGGCGCATTAGACCAGGGGCTCATCTCCTGCATCACAAACAGCTTGAGAAACTGCTCTACTATGATAAATGGTGATGAAAATAAATGGTGTTCTATAAGATGTGCTTGTGTTTACTAACTGTTTATTCAGTTCAACATGAACTGTGAACTGTAGCCTACATAAGCTTGAAACAGCGATTTTTGATGACCTCAATCCGACTAAAGTCAGAACTGAACTAAACAGAAAGGGATTTGAGATGTGAAGTATGCATATATTAGTGGCATTACTGAAGTAAACACCGCGATCAAACTATTACCGTCATGTTTATAAACACACACACACATGCACACATACATTGCGAAATGCGGAAGTTTTTTTCTTTCCATTCGGCATGCGTTATTAAACTCTCTAACATCCTATCCCAGTTTGTGACGGGGGCATGAATGAAATGTTCATTAGTGAAGGTGAAACTGCCGGACTGCAGTTAAAGAGCCCATATTATGGGTTTTTGAAAACGATCTTCATCAGTGTGTACCACAGCTCTAAGTGCAGTGAAATGTCCAGCTGAGGCTTAAATCTGAAAGTGCACAGTGTTTAAAACTATTGATTCATCTATAAAAGAGTCGACTCATCGTTGTTTAAATGAATCGTTGTTATAACGAGTCTTTAGCCGTTTCGGCTTGACGTCAACGCGAAACATAAGCCCCGCCCACTAGTTGCGCGCGCAGACCCCGGGAAAATTGAACTCCCCGGCCCCGCCCACAGACAGGACGAAAAAGTGGAAGACGGCAAGCGCTGTATCGCATTAAATCATGTCTCGTAGACGCTGTGCTCTGACGTGTGAGGGAAAAGCTGTGTTCTTTTTCCTACCTAAAGATGAAGCTGTGAAGAGTCAGTGGTTGAGGTTTATTTTTGGTAAAATACCTGAGAATTACATCCCCAAAACGGTGCTGTGTTCACGTCATTTCTCTGAAGAGAGCTACACCAATCTACCAGCTTACGACGCGGGATTTGTTGCACGGTTATTGTTAAAGGATGGATCAATACCCAGTTTATTTGGACCTGCGTGTTCTTCCACCGAATCACAACCTGTAAGTATGATTTAAATAACTATCATCTTGTTGACTGTAACAAGGTAAATATGGATGTAGTTGTCTGTATTGTGTTTGCTCCGTGCAGCATGTAGCGGTAGCCATTTAGCTTACTGACGAATGAAACTATTTGTTGGCTTACAATAGTCCATGAAGTGTTAATTATTACTGAATGTTTGTTGTTATGATGATGAATATAGCATTACGCTGTTGTACAACTGCAGTGATGTTTTTCAATATGTTGGCATTATTGGCGATGGGCTGCTGACACGTAAAGGACGTTGTGATGTGACGTGGTAGCGTCACGTAAAGGAGGTGCTTGGGGAAAAAGACTCGCTCAGACGATTCATATGGGAGTCGGTGGGAAAATGAGGTAAAAATAAATAGATATTATAAGACATCGAAAGTGTTTTTAACCTTGTATACATATCATCCTGTTGTTTGGGACTTCAAAAAGTGAAATTTAACCGTTCTCAACCCAACATATGGGCTCTTTAAAGTCGCCTAAAATTACAGGAAACTCTTACATGAAAGCACTTCATGTAAAGCCCTTAATTATATTATTGTCTATTAAGGCAAATAACTAGATTACAGATGTCCGTGTAAGCGTAGTCAGTGTGTCTTCAAAGTAGAAGAAAGATCCAGAAGGGCGTCCTGCTGATTTGATTCAGAATGTCACCGTTTTGTCAGACGGCTCGCCGGTTTCACTATCATTCACTGTCATTCGTTTTAAAAAGCACCCGCTCCGGGTTATCTGTATATGTTTTACTGGAGCGCATAACATCTACAGGTGCCTGACGGTTAGATGTGGGGCTAACGTTAATCAGATTCACTCTAGTGCACTGCATCCATGTTAGCACGTCACATTTGATGTGGTCATTTCACAGTAGGAATACACACAGGTTCGAAGACTCGTTCTCGCCACCTACAGTGCAATTCGGCCAGGTATACATCAGCGCTAAAATATCAAGGTAAAAGTCATTATAGCTTGCAGCTATATCAGACCAATCAGCACAAATTAGCATCGCGCTAAGGAGGAGTTGTGGAACAAATGAATCCCTGAACGATTCATATTGGAGTCGCTGGGATAATGAGGTAAAAACAAATGCAGATTATAAGACAATGAATACTTTTTTGACCCTGCATGCAGATCAGCCTGCTGTTGGAGACCCCCAAAACCAAAATATCACCCTTTTTAATGTATAATAGGGGCTCTTTAAGTTATCCAACTTGGCGTGACCTGGAGGTTTGTGTATGCAGTGGTTGGAATTTTGTGTGAAAATCAGCTGTTCAGTCTTACCTGTTGAGGGCAAACGCGTAGTGGAACTTTATATGAGGATGAGCCACGGGGTCAAAGGTCGGCAGCTTTTCCAGTGTTTCAACCAACTTCACAATAGATTCATAATCCTACAGACCAAAAACACACAACAACTTACTGAAAATATACAAAAACTGATGACAGGGAGTCAATAGTCCATGTGCTTCCATCATAGTGTCACGATCACCAGCGATCTCTACAGCCAGAGATTGCTGGTTGACACACACACTTTTGTGAACTACAGATTTGCTAGTCAAAGGACTACAACTCCAGTCATGCAGCACACACACACACTCCTGCTCCATATCACAATTGATTGCACACACACCACCGGAGGACCGTCAAAGACTGATTACACACACTACATAAGCAGCACATACACACACAATCCTTGCTGAGTATTGTTCCCTGTAAAGTGACATACAACGCGTTTTTTTTTGTTCCTGTCTTCCGTGTTTTGATCCTCGCTTTGCTATTTGTTTATCCTTGCTTGCCGCCAGCCTTCTGACCTTCCACCTGTTTATAGACCTCGATTTTGATCACCGGTATATATCTGTTTGCCCCTGATGACCACCGCTGTACTGACTTTTTATTAAATCTGCGATTGGATCCTCAACACCGTTGTCAGTGTCACCGATCCGTTATACATAGCTTATGTTTGTTTTCTTATATCTGATAAAAAATCTTACTAAGTGTTGTGCATACATTTTTTAATGCGCATTTTCAAAATTTATGTGCATATTGGTGGTTCAGTTAAACATATTTACCGTGATTGATTTCCAAAATGCACATAAAAAGGATGAAAACACACCTAGTGTGCACCAGGGAGATGGAGAACCAGTTCCTTTTTAAAAATATACATATATTTTACAAATATTTGACTGAATCCAAACATCTATTTGATGAGATTATCCTATATTTGTGAGTACACTAGTTTTAGACTCAAAGTAAAAGCACTAAAATATTATTATTTCCTCTTAGATTGTTGTTGGAGTCTGATCTGAGTGTGCATTGTTTCAGTAATCGCAGAAACATGCATAATTCATTAGACTGAATGTTTTGTTTAGCTCTGAAGCTTCAGGATAAAGCTCATGTATTATGCACTACACTACACTGTCATTTCTACAGCACAGTCCATGAACAAACTCTTCTTTCAGCTGATTTGCATTAGTGATCAAGTTTGAGGTGCAAAGAAAAGGTTGAAGATGAAAATGGATTTAAAGGGGACTTGTTGTTTCCCTCTTTACGAGATGCAAAATAGGTCTCTGATGTCTCTAGAGCAGGGGTGCCCGAACATTTTCATATAAAGGGCCAACAACCAAACTTCATTGAGAGTTGTGGGCCGAAGGTAAAGTTAGCATGGGTAATTTCCTAATTTATTTCCTAATATTTTACAAAAAATATAAATAAATAAATAACTTTAATAAATAAAAAACATCACTTTAAATTGTATTATCTAATGCAGTAGAACTTTTTAGATGATAACGTATTGTAATAAAAACATAAACAATCCCATTTATAACACAGTAGAGTTCAATGCTGAATACACTAGTCAAGCTGAATCTGTCCTTGGCTTGATTTGCTCACTGAAGTCTTTGCATTGTCGGGTGAAAGTGTGCTCATTTAAACAAAATCTGATGGATTTAGACCAGTTAACTGTAGAGTTTAATTTCACTTAGCTTTTAACAATAAAAGAAACACAAGGTTGCATTAAAGGGTTACATTAAATTTGATTTGACAATCTCAAAACCATCCACATCGTTCTCCCTCTCTTCTCAGATGGCATGGCGGGCCAAATCTAAGATTACTGTGGGACAACTTTGGGCATCCCTGCTCTAGAGTCTGTGTGTAACGTTTTAGCTCAAAATACCGATGTTTTGACTCTCTGAAACTGACCCTTTTAGGCTTTGACCCAAGTTGTGCCACATTGGTGACTGTCGCTTTAAATTTAAATGAGATTGTGCTCTTTTCAAAAAGAGGGCTCACTTATGCTTCATTCACACGGCGTCAGTGTCAATGCTTCCTATTCACTTTAAATGGGTGTCGTCAGGCGTTGCCAAACTGCACTGTGGATCTGTCGGCGCCGCTTCAGCATTGCTCACTGCAGCAATTGGGAAATTCTCAGCTTTTCAAGTGCCAGCCAATTAGATCACTTTATGCAAATACCCCACCTTAGACAGTAGGCCGATTGTGGACTAATTTCATTGGCTGACGCTGCTATGCTGATCGCATCAGCACCAACTTCAGACGCACCCTCGGTCAAGCAGTGACACTGAAGCCCCGTGTGAATGCACGGTTAGGGCTGTCTATGCTAATAACGAAAAAATGGTCACTAGTGGGCGGGGCTTTCCCACTCTGATGACACGTACAAAGAGAGAATGTCAATCAAAGTGTTTCTGCAGACTGTTTTCATCAAGTCTGATTATAAACAATAAAATTAATAAACTTTGATCGTTAGATGCTGGTTATATTCAAACACTGCTGCCACACAACTGTGTTTAAACCCCTTACAAAAGTGATTTTTGCATAATAGGTCCCCTTTAAGTTATACTATACTATATACTATAATTGTAAGAGTTCAAAAACTGCAGTTAAGTGTCATTTATCATGTATTCAGTTACTGCCGAGGTGTGTCAAAGTTGTTTTAGCACATTTATGACTTCCTATTCCCGTTCATTAATTTTTAACAGCACAGGCACATAACAGTCCCAACAATACATGCATAACCCTTAATCGGATGAAGAAGAATATATACTGTAGTAGTAACTTCAATGACATTGGTTATTATATCATTTTTAGCTTTTTTTTACAGTCATAAATGTTCAAAAGTCTTGTAATACACCATGTTAACACTCTTATGGTTTTTAAATGAGCATTTCAGTGAGTGCTCTATAAAGGGTTAGACCAGAGGTGGCCAAACATTTTCTTAAGAAGGGCCAAAAACCAAACTTGATTGAGAGTTGTGCGCCGAAGGTATAAAAAAAAAAGGCAATTTATTTACTAAAGTTGTCATGAGTAATTTCCTAACAAATTTCATAATATTCAGAAATAAATAGCAAAAATTACTTTAATTGTATTACGTAATAAATTATATATTTTAACATGTTATAATGAATTTATTACAATAAAACAAATAATTCATTTTATAGCACAGAGCTCAATGCTGTATACACTAGTCGAGCTGTTGAGGTCTTGTACATTGTCCTCTATCTGTCAAGTGACAATATTTAAATAAATGAAAAAATCGAATAAATTTACAACATTTAATTAAAAAAACAAAACAAATGAAGTTAAATCAGAAATGACAATATCTGTTAAATCTATATAAATAAATCCCCATCTTTCTCCCTCTCAGATGGGACAGTGGGCCAAATCAAAGGTTACCATTGACCAACTTTTGGGCAACGTTTGGGCATCTCTGGCATAAATCGATACATCCGAAAGCAAAAGTTTGTTCATTCTTTTATATTTTGCTAGCTGGCTAATAACAATTTTGTCTTTAAAAAACTGCCTGCCTGCATTCTGTGGGTAAAGAAGAGGCAGCTAGCGTGAAGGAGAGCCAAGCTTAGAGACACACTGAGCTCTTCAAACATTTACTGCAGTCTAACTGGAGCTCCGCACCTCGCTGTGACGTCTTCAGGGGAGCGCTACAGTACAGCAGCTTACTCTGTCCATGTCGTAACACACTGAAAATATCAGAACTACATCACACGGCACATGGAATATTTGATGTATTATATAAACCAGAGCTAATCACGCTGATTTTGACTGTGAACACAAAACCAGTCATATCTGTCCACTTTTTAAAATGTAAGATTTATGCATCATGTGAAAGGCGAACAAACAGATTAACATTGATAATTGGTTAGTTTGGATGATATTTGGCTGGTGTCCACCTATTTGAAAATGTGGAAAAATCTAAATATTAAGAAAATCACCTTTAAACTGTCTAAATTAAGTGCTTAACAATACATATGTGTACAACAGTCTCCATCTAGAGCTCCATCACGGGACTCGACACTTGTAAACACTCGCTACCAGCGCGATGAAGCCGATCAATCACAGAGCTTACGCTACTTGTCGTTTCGACGTGTAGTTACAGTTTTTGAGAGGTGTGCGTCGACGATGGCCACAGCGACCAGAAGCCAGAAGTATAAATCAGCCTTTACTGTATATCAACAGAAAAGAAGATCTCCTAAGATCAAATCTGTGCTTTTCAAACTAATGAAGACAGCCGAAATCAATTATTTGAATTATTTAGCCTGATATGATTACTGCTCCAAATGTTTTAAAATGCTTCTTAAAATAAAATATTTGGTGTTCAATGGGGAAAAAGTTTTTTTTTTACCCCAGACATTTAAAAAGAACATATTTTAGAGCAGTAATCATAATACCATGATATAAATACTGTGATATAAATACTGTGATATAAATACCGTGATATAAACACTGTGATATAAATACCGTGATATAAATACTGTGATATAAATACTGTGATATAAATACCGTGATATAAATACCGTGATATAAATACAGTGATATAAATACAGTGATATAAACACTGTGATATAAATACCGTGATATGAATACCATGATATGAATACCATGATATGAATACCGTGATATAAATACCGTGATATAAATACCATGATATAAATAC
>CAIGQQ010003609.1:1475008-1492563 GCA_903798035.1 Danio albolineatus | reverse complement strand
AATACCGTGATATAAATACTATGATATAAATACCATGATATAAATACCATGATATAAATACTATGATATAAATACCATGACATAAATACCATGATATAAATACCGTGATATAAATACCATGATATAAATACCGTGATATAAATACCGTGATATAAATACCATGATATAAATACCATGATATAAATACCGTGATATAAATACCGTGATATAAATACCATGATATAAATACCATGATATAAATACCGTGATATAAATACCGTGATATAAATACCATGATATAAATACCATGATATAAATACCGTGATATAAATACCGTGATATAAATACCATGATATAAATACCATGATATAAATACCGTGATATAAATACCGTGATATAAATACCATGATATAAATACCGTGATATAAATATTTCAGTGAATTTAAGACTTTTTAAAGCCTAAAATTTAGTTTTAGAAAGCAGCTGATGGAGTTACCTGGATATCTCTGTATGACAGGAGGAGATTAATGACCACGTCTGCTGAGAGACACTCCACGTTGTCGAGCCGCTGCTGGATGCGCCGGAGCTCTGTTGCCAGCTCTGCTCCAGTGTAAAGCTCACGCGCTTTACGAATCTCATTCAGGACGGTCTCGCGGAAGTACTGGCTGAACAAGCACACCAAAAAAGAAACATTGCAGTTAGAGTTGAACTACTCTGAAAGACACAGCTGGGTTATCATCAGACACTTAAAGGGGGGCTATTATGCAAAAATCACTTTTATAAAGGGTTTAAGCACAGTTGCTCCAATGTCAGCTCATAGACAGACCAGCTGATCGACGCAAGTTTGAAATACCCCAGTGTCCATGTTTCTGTGTTTGCGTTCAGTGAACAGTAGCACGGTTCATCGATGAAGAATTTTTAATGAGTGTGTATTAAGAGTGGGACTGAATGCAGAAGAGAGGAGAGGATCTCACCAAGTGTTGGACTTGCAGCCGGTGAGCAGCTGCGTGAGTCTGTCCAGCAGAGGCATACAGATGGGCCCCAGCAGGGCCTCAAAGCTGGGCTGCATCAGTTCACTCAAACCCTTCATCAGACTGCTCTCGCAGCAGTACACCTTACTCTGAGGCGTCACCATGTACGGGATAAACGTGTAGTTAGCAGCGCACGTCTGCAGAAGAGCAAACAGAAGAAAAGACTGCTAAAGCCAACAGTGAGCTGAAAATCAAAGAGTAGTACAGAGTTGAGCTGTGCAGTTTATTGAAATTATTACTATTTTGCAAATGTACATATTACAGTTAACATATCACAATTTTTGCAGTAAATGAGCAATTTAATCAGACTATAGTTTTTCTGAAATCAACAAAACTCCTGCAAAATTCTTAATTAATGTCTTAATAAGTATTATTAAGTAGGCCTACAACAAAGAGGTTAATGTTTTAGAAAAAGACAGCAATTTAGCAGAGAGTGAGTGAAGACACTTACCATATTCTTCTGACAGATCACATCCTGTAAAGGAGAAACATCAGGCAAGAATGAGTTCAGGTGTATACATGACCACTTCTCTATCTGACTTGAGTCATTAACAGTGTTGGGTAAGTTACTTTAAAAAAAGTAATTAATTACTAATTACTTAATCAATATTGTATTTAAAATACTTTTCTAATTACTGTGTCTGAAAAGTAACTTAATTACTCAATAAGTAACTTAACTAAATACTTCTTGAAATCCCTATAAACCTTGAGTGGACAAATAATACAAATTTAACTCTGTAAATAATAAATATTTAGATAAAACATATGAGTCAAACATGAAATAGTTTAGCCTTTTAGTTTTCTGAATCATCTTTATTATATTCTATTTTAAAAAAATCTATAATAATTACATGCATAATAATGTTTAGTATGCAATGTAACCTTCTTAAATATTATTCTGCATATCTATCGATCAGGCAGGATCAGGCAATCTTTACAAAAACAGCATTATTTTTGGCGGTATTAGAATGAAAGCCCGTGCAGTGTGATCGGAAGTGGACAAAAGGCTTCAGATTTATACGGCATGTTTTTGAACTGGATTGTGTCTCTCTTGTTTACCTGTGATCCGATCGAGCAAAAGGTGTCTTATTACTCTGTAAACAGAGCAGCATCAGTCATGTTTAATTCGCCGACTCCCTCTGTCACATCTGCGTAGTCATCCTAGCCTTTCTCATAGTAATAAACCAGCCCATGTAAGGTGCGCGATAGCCTTGAAAAAGTCGCGCGCTACAGCAGGCAGGCGCGCAATGAGGAAAAATAAATAGATTATTACTGTAATGTTCTTGTCTGGGAATATTTTCATTTGGTAAAACAGCCACTCGCTTCAGCTGAGTCCGACATCTTCCGCTTTATGACTAGCAGCAAACTGGCGCGCGGCGCTATCACATGCATCTGCACTACGATGAGTTTAAAGCGCCAGAGTTTACTTTTACCTTTAGAACATAAATTAATAAAATTGTGTAAGATTATTCAGCGAGTTTAATTATTTTACAATGTAACGCAGGTACATTATAAGTAACTGTAATTAAAATACCTAAAAATGAACAGTAATTAGTTACTTTACTTTTTCAGTGGAAAAGTAATTTAATTACTGTAACGCGTTACACCCAACACTGGTCATAAACAAACTATTGACTGAGGATTTTTTAAGGGGACCTATCATGAAAAAATCACTTTGATAAGGGGTTTAAACTGAGTTGTGTGGCAGCAGTGTGTGAATATGAGCAGTTTCTAATGGTAGAAATGTATTAATTGTATTGTTTATAATCAGACTTGATATAAACAGTCTGCAGAAGCACTTTGATTGACATTCTCCCTTTGTGCATCTACTCAGGGGGGGAAAGCCCCGCCCACTAATGACCATCTCTCCCTCATTAGCATAAGACGTTAGTTTTATTTTTGAATCTGCCACTATGCTGACACACAGGCATCTGTAGCTCCGCCCCCTCTTCAGAAAAGAGCACAATCTCATTTGCATTTAAAGTGACAGTCACCAAAACACCACAATTAGGATCAAAGCCTGAAAGGGTCAGTTTAAAAAAGTTATAAAACATTTTTGTTAGGTATTTAAAGCTGAAACTTCACACACACACACGCACACACTCTAGGGACATCAGCGACTTATTTTACATCTTAAAAGGGGGGTCTAATAGGACCCCTTTAAATTAAAGAATCACATTCATGTTTATTTTTTACACTATATTAGTGACACTAAAGCATGTTCAGGTTCTATATCCACTGGTGTTATTTTTGCATCACTGAGTACTGTAAGGGGGCGCCACGGTGGCACAGTGGGTAGCACGATCGCCTAACAGCAAGAAGGTCGCTGGTTTGAGCCTCGGCTGAGTCAGTTGGCATTTCTGTGTGGAGTTTGCATGTTCTCCCCGTGTTGGTGTGGGTTTCCTTTGGGAAATTTAGTCTATACAATTCACCTGTACCACGTGTTTGGACCTGGAGGAAACCCATGCCAACACGGGGAGAACATGCAAACTCCACACAGAAATGCCAACTGACCCAGCTGAGGCTCGAACCAGCGACTTTTTTGTTGTGAGGCAATCGTGCTACCCACTACGCCAGACTCATGCAGCTCTAAACTATACAATGTTATAACTGTTATAAATTTTCGTGGCCAAACATTAAAGTTTGTGAGGCCGCCACAGACACGCCCTTCAACGAAAACTCTAGATCTTCGCAATTTAACGTCGCCAAGGCCTTAAGATGAAAATGCCAAATTTTGGTGTTGATCTGATAAAATTAGGAAGAGTTTGTTAAAATACAACGCTTGGAAATGGCAAAAACTGCATTTTTCGGCGAAGGAAGTTAAAAAATCTGACTTTCTGTTGGGTTTGAGATTTCGCTCCAAGAGACTTTTTTGTAGGTATTAGTAGAGGTGTGAACTAGGCCTGTCACGATATCTATTTTGTTGTGCGATATATAGCACCAAAATATATCGCGATAAACGATATTATTGTCGTTTTAAGACCACATGACTTCTGGGACTTCTAGAGCGAGTTCGGTGCTCAAGTCTGCATCGGTGCGTCCTCGATATCAAGAACACATCCGGGAACTTCCACGCGTCCTCCGTTCTTACGGTCTTGAGTATTGGAACTGAACTTCGGCGGATGATGATGATGACGTTACACGAGAACACGAGGACGCAAGACCGCTGAAGAACGCATATTGAGAAACAGCCAATTACTCATCTCTCTGTTGGTGAGAAGAGAGAGAGTGAGACAGCAAAACCAGTATCGATACTAACCAAAAGCAAGATTGTATCGCTTTAAATATTTCAGTATGGATATTTGTGACAGCACATCCTCCACTAAATTTCTGCCTAGTAACAAACTCACTGCATTAAAGAGCTCTTCTAAACATATCTGACATTATGTAATATACCCCCCACTCGCCTGGCATATTTCCATTTAATAATGTAAAGCAATAATAGAGGTGTTTGACCCCGCCGGGAGGATCTCCATGACAATGACGCCTGCCTGCAATACATTTTACAGAAGATTACTGTGATTAAAGTGATGCACTGCGGATTATGCAACTAGTATTAATAGTAAGCATCACTCCTACAGCAGCGTGAGCACAGATCTGCTCACTAGATTACAAGCTTTTCTCTACTCAATCCATCATTTAACTAGAACGTTTGTACATTTATAATAAATATATTGACAACACAACATGATGTTCACTGTGATGTTCCCTCCTGCATATTCCACAGAGCGCCATCTGATTAGTTTCATTCTAAATAGCGTGCGGATTTGCGCGTCTGGTGTGCGATACTTCCAACTGACATGTGCGTGCCGTGTCACGGCGCTGAGCGGTGCATCCGGTGTGCAACTCCCTTCAGGCAACACACGCCTCCCACCAGTTCTGATATACGGCCATATCGTACTTCTACCTGTGTGATATTGCTCATATATGTTTTTTTTTTTTAAATGAGCTTGCATGTAGTGTGTAACACAGCTCTAAGTGCAGTGAAATGTCCAGCTGAGGCTTAAATCTGAAAGTGCTCAGTGTTTAAAACTATTGACTCATCTATAAAAGAGTCGACTCATAGTTCCTCAAACGAATCGCCGTGCTAACGAGTCTTTAGCCGTTTCGGCATGACGTGAACACGAAACATAAGCCCCGCCCATTTGTGTGCACGCAGCCCCGGGAGATTCGAAAACCCCAACCCCGCCCACAAACAACAGCGGCGAGCAAAGGTTTGAATTTGATTGTGCAGGTAAAAACCTTTTGGATCGGGTTTGGACTGGTTTGGCTACATCTGGCAACACAGAGAAGAGCACTGTGCTCGGCTGGATATTGGAAGTGTGCAGATGAACCAGAGATGAGACTGAGGCAGTGGTTGAGGTTTATTTCTGCAGAAATGCCTCAGCATTATAGCTTAGCCTTGTGCTGTGTTCCTCTGAGGAGTGCTTCTGAAATATACACGCTTGCAACAGAGGATTTGTCGATGGCCTTCCCGGTGGCCTGACGGTGAATCTGGCCTGCTATCCAACAAGTGTGAGTGTGTGCGATTAAAGCGGTCGCCTCATTGTTTTCTCCAGCTTGTAAATGATGTATTTAATTGTGTTTTGTAACTTGTAGCCGCTTGTAGTGTATCTGGTTAACTTGTATTCTCATATCGCGTCTAAAAGCACGTTGTAAACGCGACGCGTGACGCTTTGTTTACGGATTAAAATGCGTTTGTGAGCTCGTGTTCCTCTGCTGTTTGTCGTTGCTATGGCTACATCAGCTCTCCTACACACGTGCGGCGGTCCTGTTTCATAATGGTTCAGCTTTTGCCGCTGTGTACATTAATACTGCATGTGTGTCACTGTTTTTACTTCTGGTTAAGAATAGAGTGATATGCTGGGAGACCGGGGGGTTAGTTTCGGGGGTGAGGTGTCTGAAATACGGGCGACTCCCAGGAAAAACGAGTGTTGGCAGATATGCTCACGTACACACTATGACTACTTCAATATTGATAAGCCTTGGTGGGCATTCTCTCGCGCTGAATGATGTCGACCAGCAACAGACTGGGTCATCGGTCCAATCAGCGCAGTTTAGCATCGCGCTAAGGAGGGGTTTGGGAACAAATGAATCGCTGAACGATTCATATAGGAGTCGCTGGGATAATGAGGTAAAAATAAATGCAGATTATAAGACAATGAAAGTGTTTTTTGACCATGCATGCAGATCAGCCTGCTGTTGGAGACCCCCAAAAGAATTTCTAAATTTATTTAATAAATTGACAGCCCTAATATATATATATATATATATATACACACACCGACTCCTGAATTTCGTGATACTGAAATAAAACAGTGTCTCACCTGAAGAGACTGCAGCGAGTCGGAGTTGTGATCACAGTAAAGGATGATGTTGTTGACCATGCAGAAACTCTCTCTCACACCCAAATGATAGAAGAGAGAAGGCTGCCGAAATGCATCCGTCAACTCAACCACTGCAATGTCTGTGAACAGAGATAGAGGACAGGATTTAATTAAATGCTTTTAAAAATATATACATGAACACCAAAGCTCCGGAAATATCTCATTTATTTACTAATAAACACTATCCCGGCAGGTATTGTTTCAAGCACACTGGCTATTTCGTCAAATAAAATGACATGCTTTAACCTAGACCTGACACGCGGATAGATGTACAGAAAGATGAACAGACAGACATGCAGATGTAAGTGTTTGTTTGTGTGGTTTATTTTCAATCGGGCCTGTCCCTGCAGACTTCAGTGCATTTAAATATCAGCAGCAGGAAGTCAGTTCATCTGCATGCATCTGCGTCTGAGCTGTTGCTTCAGTTAACTCAAAGGAAACAGACGCAACAAAGAGAACGAGCAAAGCAATCTACATCCCTGAGCACAAGGACATGTGGAGAAGTGTATGAACGCCCCGAAATCTGATCTCTTTGCCAGTTCTAGTGAGTTTTAACAGTGAACGATACTGAAAATACTGTATTTTCGGGGCGCGTTCACACCTGCAGATCCATTCTCTTGTCCTGAAACAGGGATTAAGACGGTTTCAGTGTTGCTCTTTGTTCTTGGTGCGCTTCGCTTTCACATGGCAAGTTTCTAAACCAGGGGTGGGGAGCCTTTTTTATATCAAGGGCCATTTACATTTTTGTAATATCGTTTAGGGGCCACACTAAATCATTCAGCGTACTGCAGGGTTCAACGCTAAAGGTTTTTTTCTACTGGCCCGATCTGGCCAGTGGTTGAGATTTTTACTTGCCCTGCCAAAATTTTCACTGGCCCCACCAAAAAGAAGTTATTAGCTATTTCTTAGCCACATATTTTAAACAATATGTCAAAAATGATGTCTGTGAATCTATAATTTAAATACTTAATAAATACTTAAATATTAATACATGTATAATGAGCAAAATTCAAAGTTTTATGCAAACAAAAAGAGCAGTATGGTAAATGTGCAGGTATTTTATTGCAGTTTTCATTCATTTTCTTGTCGGCTTAGTTCCTTTATTAATCTGTGGTCGCCACAGCGGAATGAACCGCCAACTTGTCCAGCATGTGTTATACACAGCGGATGCCCTTCCAGCTGCAACCCATCGCTGGGAAATATGATCATAATACTTATTCAAATGATTTCAATACAAATCTGAGCCTTCACATACACTCGCTCATTCACTATCCTTTGGCTTAGAGTCACCACAGCGGAATGAACCATCAATTACTCTTTCAACTGTTCTATTCAGTGGATGCACTTTCAACCACAACCCAGCACTGGGTAACACATTTAAATTTACTCTCATAATTTTAAACTTGTAATATTAAGTATCAAGGATAACTAGAATTTTCTAAGTAAATATTTAATATTTACACATTTACTTCATGTAATAAATGAAATGGAATGAGTTAAATATTAATATAAATTTACTTGTAATATTTAAATATTTTCCAATCAGTGCAAACTTTGTAATATTAAGTAAATTTGAATAATTGGTATTTCGTTGGATGTGTAGTTCCCAGAATGCTTTGCATTGGACTGAATTAAGAGTACAATGTTTAGAAAATATCTTAGGTGTTTAAATTTAAGAAAAAAGACTTGTTAGAGTTCATCTAATCATCATTAGTTTGAAGATTAAGAAGAGTTTTCAGTAAGTGTTTTCAGTTTTGCGGGTACCACCTTTCAGAAGGGTAGGAATGATTTCCCTATTCCCTATATATGCCTATTACATGTCCATAATACACTGTGATATGGCCTGTCTAGGATCCAGTGTTGGGTTTAGGCATGGGCAATATGGTCTGAGCCTCGGCTGGGTCAGTTGGCGTTTCAGTGTGGAGTTTGCATGTTCTCCTTGTGTTGGCGTGGGTTTCCTCCGGGTTGACCGTGACGACGGGGTTCAAGATAGGTGAAGAACAATTTCAGAAAGCAGGTAAGACATAAACAAAAGTCAAAAAATAAAATAGACAAGAAAATTAACAAGATGAGAATGCGGTAAAATCTGAAAACGTGGTAAAAATCAGGTGAGGGCTTTTCTTTTTCTGGATTGCTTTTGAAAACACTGTCGGTTGGGTTTGGGAAAGTGGGTCAATCTGTGCTTTCGAAAACACTATGGGTTGGGTTTAGAGGAGGAAGAGGGTGGGCCAGTCAATCTGTATGTCGACAGTGACCTCTGGTGGATTTGTGCGAGAACAGCAGGCACATATGCGAGATGTACATAATTTAATGTTGTTTTTGTTATAAATCTAATTTAGCTAAATTTGACTTTTGACAAGCATCATCATGACATCATTATGACATCATATCCACTGAACGACAACAAACATTTAACATTCTTCATTAATTAATACTGGAAAATGCTTTTTTGCTACCTTCCAAAGTCAAACACAACCACAATTATTTTTAGTATTTTGTGAATTTAATTTTAAGCTAAACACCAAAAAAATCTATTAAATCTACAAGAAAAAAAAACAATACAAGTGTCTGCTGTCATAATTTCCATTCAACTGTCTACCTGCCCACAAGTCCAACGACATGCGCTATAGGGGAATTGGATTGGCTAGTTTATGCTGAGAGTGTGTATAGATGTTTCCCAGTGATGGGTTGCATCTGGAAGGGCATCCGCTGCGTAAAACATATGCTGGATAGGTTGGCGGTTCATTCCGCTGTGGCGACCCCGGATTAATAAAGGGACTAAGCCAAATAAAAACAAATGAATGTGTTCAAACGAAGAAAGAAAATCAAGCCTAGTGGTTAGTGCACCGACACATGGTGCAGCAGCACGTCAGGGCGTCCTGAGTTCGAATCCCTGGCTTGAAGATATTTCCCTACCCCCCTCTCTCTCTCCAACTTCGCTTCCTGTCTCAATACAGTACTGTCCTATCTAATTAAGGCAAAAAGGCCATAAATAAATCTAAAAAAAAAGAAGAAGAAGAAAAAATTCAGTAAATAATAATGAGGAAATGTTCATTTTTTTAGATGAACTATCCCTTTAACAGTGAGTCAACACTAATGTGATGACAAACAAATATCAGCCTCAGTTGTGTCACTTTGCTGCCATTGCCTCATGGTCTACTAGCGCGTCCACAGGATGTACACTTCAGACTTTCACCTAATAAATGCTCTGAATGTGGACAGGCTCTTGTTTTACCTGCTGCGTATTGTTTATGTGCAGTCTTTGTGACCCCTGTTGATGGTACACCACAACCCAAACTGCTCAACCAGCACAAATCTAAATCACCGCACGGCTTTTCACATACAAATAACAAAAGGAGACTCGCACAGGAGGGGATTTTATGCTTCCTCGTAATCAGATACAGAAGGAGCCTTTGATAAGCCTGCATTCCTGTAGAAACTCTCCTTCAGAGTCCAGAAGGACAAAAGCTCTCCTACACATCCACTGATAAAACAGGTTTAAACCTTGTAAAAATGCAAGAAGTATTCAAAACATGGCGCGTTTGATCGACAGATAAAACCTTCAGGGACAACTCTATTGGAAATGCAGTCACCAAGACAAACTGCTGAAGAAAAACAATCATCTATGGATAGTAATGCCAAAAGCACATCGTTTTACAGCATGACTTTTTAAACGTGCCATTTCTGTTATGATTTATTTCTTTTCGGCTTAGTCACTTTATTAATCCAAGGTCGCCACAGTGGAATGAACCACCAACTTATCCAGCATATGTTTTACGCAGCGGATGCCCTTCCAGCCACAACCCGTCAGACACACTCATTCACACTCATGCACTATGGACCCACACAACCACGGGGAGAACATGCAAACTCCACACAGAAATGCCAACTGACCCAGCCGAGGTTCGAACCAGCGGCGTTCTTGCTGTGAGGAGAACGTGCTACACACCATGCCACCATGGCGCCTTTTGTTATGATCATAATTCATTCATTCATTCATTTAGTCCCTTTATTAATCAGGGTTCGCCACAGCAGAATGAACCACCAACTTATCCAGCATATGTTTTACACAGCGGATGCTCCTCCAGCTGCAACCCATCTCTGGGAAATATGATCATAATACTTATTCAAACGATTTTTAATAAAAATCTGAGCATTGACATACACTCGCTCACTCACTATCATTTGGCTTAGTGCCTGATTTATCAGTAGTCGCCACAGCGGAATGAACCATTAATTACTCTTTCATTTGTTTTATTCAGTGGATGCACTGTCAGACGCAACCCAGCACTGGGAAACACACTTATGAAACCATAAAAATCCTCAAACAAATGACAAATGATTCTAGAGAGTTGCAGCCAAATACTGACATTTGACATGTCACAATGGGTCAGATAAGGAAGACATCCAAAATATATGCCTCTGGCTATGCCTCTGAAACACTGGGCTAAATCGTGTCTAAAAGAAACTAGAACATGCAAAATCCAAAGTACAAAGATTAAAGGCTAAAGACTTTTCTGGTGCGTCCAAATCTTACTATTAAAAATAAACTAATGAAAACCATACATGCTGAGCATCTAGATACACACCGAAAACCCATATTACTTTATCTCAGTATATTTTCATTTACTTAAAGAGCCCATATTATGGATTTTTGAAAATGACCTTCCATGCAGTGTGTTACACAGCTCTAAGTAAAGTAAAATGTCCAGCTGAGGCTTAAATCTGAAAGTGCAAAGTGTTTAAAACGATTGATTCATATATAAAAGAGTCGACTCATTGTTGTTTAAATGAATCGTTATTAGAACGAGTCTTTAGCCGTTTCGGCTTGACGTCAATGCGAAACATAATAGTTGCGCGCGCAGACCCGGGAAATTTGAACTGCCCGGCCCCGCCCACAGACAGGAAGGAAAAGTGGAAGACAACAAGCACTGTATTGCAGTAAGTGTTGTAGCATAACCAGCGGGACAGCAGTGACGTGTGATCTGAGTAATATCTAAGTAAATCTTTATTCTGTTTGATGGCAGTATAAAGATTTAGAGAGAAGTTATTGACAGCTTTTGGTTTTCGCGTTTTGTTCTTTGTAGACGGTCCCTAAGGACCGGTCTCTCTGCCGCCTGCACAGAGTTTAATATAATGCGTCCAGCGTGTAGGAAAGCTCATTTTTAGGAAAATAAGGTTGTAGGTGATTGTATACATTGCAACAGTTGAAAAGAGGTGCTATTTGTGTAGGAACAATGTTTCGGTCATGAGTTATTGATCCGGAAAACACGGCTGCTGCTAATTTTACTAAACTTATCGGCATTCCGGTTAAATCGTGACCCGCAGACGCTGTGCTCTGAAGTGCGAGGGAAAAGCTGTGTTATTTTCCCTACCTGGAAACCTCTTTTCCCTACCTGGAGTGGTTGAGGTTTATTTCGTAAAATACCTGAGAATTACATCCCCAACATGGTGCTGTGTTCACGTCATCTCTCTGAAGAGAGCTACACTAATCTACCAGCTTACGACGCGGGATTTGTTGCACGGTTGTTGTTAAAGGATGGATCAATACCCAGTTTATTTGGACCTGCGTGTTCTTCCAGTCTTGTTCACTGTAACAAGGTAAATATGGATGTAGTTGTCTGTATTGTGTTTCCTCCGTGCAGCATGTAGCGGTAGCCATTTAGCTTACTGTCGAATGAAACTATTTGTTGGCTTACAATAGTCCATAAAGTGTTCATTATTACTGAATGTTTGTTGTTATGATGAAGAATTTAGCAATGCGCTGTTGTACAAAAGCAGTGATTTGTTTTCAATATGTTCTGGCATTGGGCTGCTGTCACGTAAAGGACGTGACGTGGTGACGTGACGTGGTAGCGTCACGTAAGGGAGGTGCTTGGGGAAAAAGACTCGCTCAGACGATTCATATGGGAGTCGGTGGGAAAATGAGGTAAAAATAAATAGATATTATAAGACATCGAAAGTGTTTTTTAACCTTGCATACATATCATCCTGTTGTTTGGGACTTCAAAAAGTGAAATTTAACCGTTCTTAACCCAACATATGGGCTCTTTAAAGATGCCTGTACATTTGTATTGATTTAACTGCAGTGTGAATATTCTTTTTCCTGACTAAATGTTTCCAAGATTTTCAACAAATACCTTAAATTCGGTATAGTGTTACTACATGCAATGACATCACAGATGAAGACAATTTTGCCATGCATATGATTTAAGGCCAAATCGCCTAGCCATAATTTGAAAGAGACAGAATTAGCATGCGGTTAACATGCTGTTAGCATGATTCTAGAATGAATTAGCATGCTGTTAGCAATACTACTATAATGAATATAAAAAATAAAATAAAATTTCTCTATGAAGTGTATTCAACGAATTTGGAACCTGACCCTAGTATTGGACTTTTAGGAGCAGAAGACAGTTCCTGCAGTTCAAACCAAACACAAGAAATTCTATTTTGTATGTGTATTGAAAAAAAACAAATTTTACAAATGTGGAAATCTGATGTTGTCCCCACCTTCCTACACAGAGTACTGAAAAATCTTACTCCAGTAAAAGTACCATTACTTGCCCAAAAATGTAGTGCAGTACAGTAAAAGTATCTGTAGTGAATATTACTCAAAGTATGAGTAAACAGTAGACCTTTTAGAAGTACTCAAGAGTAGTGAGCAGTGAGTATTACACTGTAGAAAAGCTGATGCGTTTACAGAATGTTACGTTTACACATCCCTGCACAAACAACATGTGCTGTATTTAGGGGTCTTCCTATTCGTTCCTTCCAACCTTCCTTCAATTATTTGTTTGTTTTCTCCTTCCTTCATTCATTAATTTGTTCTCTCCTTCCTTCGTTCACTCATTCGTTCGCTCGTATTTTTGTTCCTTCCTACATTTGGTGCTTTTGTTCATTCATTCATTTGTTCGTTCCTTCCTTCCTTAGTTTGTTCAGGCCTTCCTTGAATTCTCTCTTCATTCGTTTGGTCCTTCCTTCTTTCCTCCCTTCATTTGTTCGCTCATTCTTTCTTTCATATTTTTGTTCCTTCCTTCATTAGGTCCTTTGTCCTTCAATTTGTTCGTTCCATTTTCCTTCCTTAGTTTGTTCAGTCCTTCCTTGAATCCTTCCTTTATTTATTTGGTTCTTCGATCCTTCCTTCCATTCCTTGTTCGGTCCTTCCTTTTATTGGGCCCTTCCTTCCATTCTTTATTAGTTCCATTTAGTGATAGTTTAATGCTGTTTGGTGATTTCAGTCCTCATCCAGTCGACATCCATCATTTTCAGTGACATGCAGTCTATAAACAGTCTCTGGATCATTGCGTGTGCAGATTTTGAACATCTTCTTGGACATTTTTAATGTTTCCCAAAGGTTTGCTGCGTTTATAAAGCGTCCATGTCTTGAGGTTGTTCAGTATGATGTGATTTACTTTCTATGTGTGATTTAATTGGACAGGAATCACAGGACTGATCTTTCTACTGTAGACAATGACCATAGACAAGACAGAAATACAGTAGTGACTGCAGGATGAAGGACAGTAGTGGAGGAAAAGCACCGATACTGCACTAAACATGTGCTCAAGTCCACATTTATAAAACTACTCAGTAAAGTACAATTCCTGAGAAAAACTACTCAATTACAGCAGTCTGAGTATTTGTAATTAGTTACTTTACACCACTGGAAATATGTGAACTTAAAAGATTTGAGATTCACGCTAAATGACAAATTGTCCATTTTTAACAAGATTTGGGAGCCATTTATATCATTTTTGCAGACAGACTGAACGAATAGATCTTTTACAAGACTACTGTATGTTAATTAATTAGTTTATTTTTTTTCATTATTAATTTTATAATTATTTTATAATGTCTCTTTTGGTTTAAATGTCCATGTACACCTTACTTAAATTTTTTATTTTTGTCCCCGCCAGGTTTATATTATGATTGTAAATGTTATTTATGTGTGCCTTTTATTTCATTTTTTTATGAACCTTCCATAAACATTTTGATCAATGTTGATGATGGGTGGGGTGGGAGTAGGGTTTTGAGTTCCTTTTTGTTGTAAGCTAAATTCATGATGTATGGTCCATCACTTTCTTGTAAAGATTTAAGCAGTACTGTATATATGACGGTTTCTTTTCAATAAAATTCTAAATAAAGACTTAAAAAATAAAACAAAAAAATACTTTTTAAAATAAAATTAAAATTCATATATATATATATATATATATATTTACACACAGAAGTAAATAAACAGGCTCAATGAAGGGCTAAAAAAAACACTTCTGTGTGTACAGATTCAGTGTGGGCAATTGTCTTAAATATCGCACGACCCTAGTTTAAATGCCTTTAAATGCCAGTCATTCCTCATGGAAAAGAGGTTACAGAAACTGCACTCCACCCTGGGTTGTGTATATGTGGGTGAGCGATACCATCACACACACCTCTTCATTCTGTGAACTTTCCTGGAAAAAGTTCCTGCTGGAAAAGTTTCAGAATCCAAAGAAGATGAAAGAAAGAAACACTCCAAATAAACGGTAAAACCCACATGAAGAAAATACTACAGTCATTCATAGTAAACACTATAAATTAAACTGCAATTTAATATTTTTTGCAGAGATAAAGGACGCATTACATTTATATTCAACATATTGACAAGGTCATAGCCAGGTAGCTTTAATATAAACAAGAGGAAGCCAAAATAGCACCTGATACTGACACTCGTGAGTTAGTACAGCAAATATATTTGTGTATGAATCACATCTGTTTTTATTTTACTTTCGTCCCTCCTCCTATTATACTACAGTACACCACAGTTTACTGTAGTAAAAAATACAGTATAATAAAGTATGTATTATAGTTTATCAGTGCACCATATTTAATCCTAAACTATGCTGTAGCATTTATTACAAGTTGATTATTTTGTATTTGTGACTTGAAGAGTTGCAAGTAGTACTATAATATATACAGTATAATACAATTTACTGTAGTTTGGTTCAAAAACACTAGTATTTGCTATATAGTATTTTTTTCATGTAGAAAGTGATGTATCCCAAGCATATTTCACATAATGTATGTGACCATGGACTTTCTTTTATGCCACAAATAAAAATTTAATATTAAGTAAAGATCATGTAATACTCCTTGTAAATGTAAATCCACCTAAACTCAACTTTTGATTAGAAACATGCATCGCTAAGCACTTCACTTCACAGATTTAAAGGTGATGTTTCAATATTTACAATTTGGACACCCTCAAATTGCAGATTTCCAAACACTTGTATCTCAGACAAATACTATCCAATCCCAACTATCCCGTACAGTAATGGAAAGCCTTCAAAAGATGTTTAAATCTCTCTTTTTTTTATAAAGAAAGTAACTTATTGAGCTCTACGATATGCATAACCAGAGTCCAGGGTCAAATATGCTGATCCCACTTTATATCAAGTAGCCTTAACTAAATTATGCATTTACACTATTATTACGCTTATTAATCATTTGTTACAATGTAATTATTGTGCAAATACGTTTTAACATTGTACTTATGAGTGGTTAAATACCTGCATGTAATTACACCTGTTAATTTCTTTAATCACACCTGTTGACCATCCATTACACCTTAAACCTACCAAACCGGTCTCTAACTCTAGCCGTATCCCACCTCAGGAGCACTTGAAGTGTTCTTCAGTTCACTCTGAACCCAGTGAGTACATTGTATTTATTTATTTATTTATTTGTATGTAAGTACAGAGTAGTTAACGCTACTTAATATAAAGTAGCACCCTATATTCATAATGATGCACGTTCGTGTCACTGTCATTAGACTTACCTGCGTTATAAAAGTGATCAAGAACTGATGTTTCACCAAAGTCCAGCTTCCCAAAGGGCACCACGTCTAGTTTACAGCCCACAACGTCGCAGGCATCCTTCAGACACTGCAGTGCCATGTTCTCCGGGTTGAGAGGCTGGCTAGTCTCGGAGTTCCTCACATAAGCCACCGTCACGGCTCGACTCTTGCATTTCCCCGGGGTCAACAGTGCGACCCCGTCCGAGGGCAAGCTGATCACCCCGGGGCTGGCGCTCTTACAGCTGGAGGGGTCCTGCCAGAAAGCCCCAGCACCCGAATTATTGGATTCTCCATCACTGCCTCCCATCATCATCATCATCTCCAGGGGCTGGCTGAAAGAGGGCACGGACAGAGAAATGGCCTCCAAGTCTGAATTCATCTCTCATCAGTTCGTGAAGCGACACCCAGCTGCACTGCTAACGCTAATTAACCGCCACTCTCCATAGCTGGCACTCGTGCCCGCTACACGACTGGCATCAAAACAGTAATGATAATAATGTCATTACGTCATCAGAGCTAACAATTTAAGATTTTAGATACATATTTTTTTGGAGTAACTCAAAATAAATACGCTTAGCAGCAAATATAGAGTCCTGAAGAGTAAGAAAAACTCGTAACAACAGCAGCGATCGAGGACTGTTGACGGACGGGCTGGTCACGACGCGAGTAACCGCCTCTGTCGCTCCTGCAAACACACTGACGTCCTCAAACTGAAGCCTCCGCGAAACTTGTTTGATAAACTTGACCTGTATTCCGGAGCGCCAGTAACTGTTAGCGTGCTAAGTACGTTAACGCGGTCGGTCCTGTTGATCGCCGCCTGCATCACACCGCGTTGATCGCCGCCAGACATTAACCTTGGGTTCCTCCGGTCTTGTTCTTGTTTATGTCACTTGTGTTTATTGTGAAATGGCTCGCTCGCTCGCGCCTGAAGCGCGTTCATTTGGACCCTGCCCTGTTTCTATTATTATCTTCGGAACTCACGCTCGGGGGCGGAGCAACACGCTTGACTTGCGACTTGCAGGAAGCCAGCCGACCAATCCGATTATGAGAAAAGCTCATGAATATTAAACACGTAACTTGACGTTTACTAGTTCGGCTTAGCTTATTTTCATTTTATTTATTTACTTTTTATATATGACATATGGAGGACACTGCAGAAACATTAAGTAAATAAATACGCAAATATATAAATAAATGAGTAAATAAATCCTTAAATGTATGCATAAATAAAATAATATGCAAATAAATAAATAAATATATATATACATATTTATATATATATATATATATATATATATATATATATATATATATATATATATATAT
>CAIGQQ010003609.1:1451266-1474998 GCA_903798035.1 Danio albolineatus | reverse complement strand
TATATATATATATATATATATATATATATATATATATATATATATATATATAGATATATATAGAAAATGAATGAATGAATGTATTACATTAAAGTTGCCATGGGTAATTTCCTAATAGAAAAAAATACTCCAACCGTATTTACTAAAGAATTTGGAAATGTATATTATTTTAACGAATTAATTACAATAAAACCATAAACAAATTTCCATTTACAGGGTTCAACGCTAAGGATTTTTTTCTAGTGGTCCGATCGGGCCAGTGGTGTGGATTTTTACTCGCCCTGTCAAAATTGTCACTGGCCCCACCAAAAAAGAAGTTAATAGCCATTTCTTAGCCACATATTTTAAATGTGTCAAAACTAATATCTGTGAATCCAGAATTTACATATTATTAAAATGTTAATAAATGTGTAATATATATATATATATATATATATATATATATATATATATATATTAGGGCTGTCCAAAAATCCACATCCAAAATAAGTTTGTTTTGACATAATATGTGTGTGTGTTATATATATTTATTATGTATATGTGATAAACACATTCATAGAAGCCAAAACTATATATAAAGAAGTTACATCAAAGTAGTTACATCATATTCAAATGTAAAATTTGTATCATACACATATATTTTTTTTATATATCTAAATATAAAATCAACATTTTATGAAGTATATGCATGTGTGTATTTATATACTCATAATAAAATATACACAGTACACACACAAATATTATGTTAAACTTTTATTTTGGATTTGATTAATCACGATTAATTTTTGGACAGCCCTACATACATACACATACAGTATGCAGCCTAAATTAATTATTTAATTAATAAATGTATATAAAACATCCAGCAATGCCTCAATGAATAAATATATAAATAATAAACAATGCAGGCAGATAAATAATTAAATAAATTACACGAATGTTGGGGGAATATGACAATGCTAAACCAATGCTCGCCTCTTTCAAACATTTCGTTTCTTAAACGTAGTTACGCAATTACTTTTCCTCAGGTTAACATAGCATACATAATTATAATAAATATTAACTATATATAATTTATATATATCATAGCATTTATCTTATTTTAAAAGTCGTAAACATTTGGCATCTGCATCAAAAATGTCTGAGCTGATCCCAATTAAATCATTTCGCTCTATCCTTTATAACAACAGTGCATTTCTTAACATGTGTTTTTAACATATTGTAATATGTAAATATGAAAACCTAATCTGTATTTTTTTATTATCTTTACTTTTTATTTATTATTATTTTTTCATAAGTTGTGTGTTGCGGACCTCGATGATCGAATGAGATCTCGATCTAAATGTGGGTTTTTATCTGGTATATAATATGCTAATAACCTTGTTGCTTCCTACATAGCAAACGGACTTAAATGTGGCCTCATTATGGCACTGTTGGCGTGTAACACCGGCACTGGCATGCATAATGTCAGCTCGTGTTCTCCATCTCAAAAGATGCGGCTCCGGCCCCGGATTAAGAACTCAGAGGCCCCTGGGCACAATGTCTTGTAGGACCCCCTACCTGGCTGCACCCCTATAGCTGAATTAAAAAATAAGATTAACATAATATTTTTAAAATAAAATTAATCTATAATTTATTGCCCACATTTCTAAAATAAACGATATACAGCACATATATTTCTAGTCTACAAAGATTGAACTTATTTTTTTAAGCAATTAAAGCACACTTTGAAAAAAAATACTAATAAAACTAGTGAAAATTAATAGATTTTAATATACTTGTTCAAGTTCACTGAAGCAGAAATAAATATACATATATTTAAGGGTATTTTTAATGGATAATGTTTACAAACTTATAATGCATATGATTTGGATATAACACCTCTCCAATCCAGTTCTATAATTCTGAGTCTTCCATAATACACACACACTTATTAAAGAGCCCCTATTATACATTAAAAAGGGTCATATTTTGGTTTTGGGGGTCTCCAACAGCAGGCTGATCTGCATGCAATGGTCAAAAAACACTTTCATTGTCTTATAATCCGCATTTATTTTTACCTCATTATCCCAGCGACTCCTATATGAATCGTTCAGTGATTCATTTGTTCCCAAACTCCTCCTTAGCGCGATGCTAAACTGCGCTGATTGGACCGATGACCCAGTCTGTTGCGATTGGTCGACATCATTCAGCGTGAGAGAATGCCCACCACGGCTTATCAATATTGAAGTAGTCATAGTGTGTGCGTGAGCATATCTGCCAACACTCATTTCTCCTGGGAGTCGCCCGTATTTCAGACACCTCACCCCCGAAACGAACCCCCCGGTCTCCCAGCATATCACTCTATTCTTAACCAGAAGTAAAAACAGCGACACACATGCAGTATTAATGCACACAGCGGCAAAAGCTGAACCATTATGAAACAGGACCGCCGCACGTGTGTAGGAGAGCTGATGTAGCCATAGCAACGACAAACAGCAGAGGAACACGAGCTCACAAACGCATTTTAATCCGTAAACAAAGCGGCACGCGTCGCGTTTACAACGTGCTTTTAGACGCGATATGAGAATACAAGTTAACCAGAGACACTACAAGGGTTTACAAGTTACAAAACACAATTAAATACATCATTTACAAGCTGGAGAAAACAATGAGGCGACCGTTTTAATCGCACGCACTCACTTGTTGAATAGCAGGCCAGGGAAAACATGCAGGATCACGTCAAAACATAATGCCATGCGCTTTACAAGCTACACCACTCACGCTGCGGTCACCCCTCGCTCTTTAGTTATGTCAAATGTGTCAAACGGTGATTGGTGGGAATCATTTAACTAGCTTATTCCAGCAAAGGTGTGCTATTTGCACAAAATAAACACTCCAAAATCGGCCTTTTTTCCCCCCCTTGCAGGGGCCTGTGCCTATAATGCCCATTGGTTAATCCAGCCCTGTGCAGCTCTTTCTGGTACCCATCACAGAGCGTGCTGCTGGCACATACTATTGAAAAGGAGCAACCTGGAAGAACCAGGGACATGGACAGAGAGAACAACAAAACAGAAACCGAAAGAAAATTTGCAGCCCACCAATACAGACTCAAACATAAGCTATCTTGGTATCTACATTGTAAAAGAGCAATAAAAATGTAGATTGACTGTAGCAATGTAGAGTAAACACAAATTATAGGTTAAGTGCATAATCTGGTTTATTAACGTTCCCCTGACAGTTTCCAAAACATGTGAAATGATGTGTGTGATGTTTATGTGTGATACCTTTTGAAAATGTTGAATATAAAAGCAAATGCAGTCTCTTAACACACGTTTTAGATCAGTGATCAAACAGGAACTTGTCTGTGGATGTACAACGCCTCGCCATCCGTCCCGCAAACTAAACACTGCTCGAGCACATCAAGGCTGTTGACAGACAGGGTCTGGCTGGGTAGCATATGAGTTGCTTCCAATCTGCTTTTGCTGGAGTCCCCTGCAAGCCAGGCACTGACCGCAGAGTCATTTTCTCCAGCAAGCGCTAAGGCACTTTGTGAGACGACCCTACTGTTCCAGCCCTCTGCAACACAGCAAACACAAAAGTACATTAGTCGTAATAAAAAACAAATCCATTGTGCTCAGATCTACCTGCCTAGCCTCGGTTAGACAAAGTGACTCAAACAAACTATTATGGGTTTTTGAGAATGATCTTCATCAGTGTGTACCACAGCTCTAAGTGCAGTGAAATGTCCAGCTGAGGGTTAAATCTGAAAGTGCTCAGTGTTTAACACTATTGATTCATCTATAAAAGAGTCGACTCTTTAAAGAGAATCGCCGTGCTTATTAGTCTTTAGCCGTTTCGGCATGACGTGAACACAAAACATAAGCCCCGCCCATTTGTGCGCGTGCAGCCCCGGGAGATTAGAAACCCGCAACCCCGCCCACAAACAACAGCGGCGAGCAAAGGTTGCCAGATTGGGCGGTTTTGAATTTGATTGTGCAGGTAAAAACCTTTTGGAGAGGGTTTGGACTGGAGTCAGTCAGCTACATCTGGCAACACAGAGAAGAGCCCTGTAGCAGACATGTGCTCAGCTGGATATTACTGGAAGTGTGCAGATGAACTGTGAAGAGTTAATGGTTGAGGATTCATGAAGACCTCGAGAGGGACTGATGGGTTTGATGATTGAAAGCAACTGTTTTCCTATTTGTATTGCTATGTGTAAACACTGTTAACTGCGATTTTGATATTATCATGATAATTCTGTTTAAAGTGATTTCCCTTTTTATTATTCAAGGTAGACTTTGTGTAGTGAGAATAAAACAGCCTGAATGGGGATTATACCGGTTTCTAAACCAGTTTTGATAAAGCAGGCTGAGAGTACACTCAGCCTTGGGTGAGAAACAGATTGTACTTTCAATGTGCGTGCATGTGTGTGTGTGTGTGTGTTCTATACACTGATTTTAAACAGAGAAATCGAGGTTGTGGTGGGAATACATGCGGAAGTATCACCTGAGTCATACAGGAATGTTGCGTACCTGGTTGTATATCTTATCAGCGAAGAGAAAGTGACACGAATTCATACTTATAGCCTTCCGACTGACCCGAATGTCCGTTCTGAATGGATAGTGAAAACAAAAAGGCATATTGGACCTCATTTTCAGCTAAGTTAAAGGAAATGGCACTAGTTGGCTAATGTTTTTTTTCCCAAACAGTGGCGGATTTATGCATAGGCAATATGGGCGGTCGCCCAGGGCGGCATCTTACTCGGGGGCGGCACGGGGAGACGGCGCAAACAAAAAAAAGAGCCCCAGTAAAAGCTTTGAGATACGATTTACTTTATGCGAGTGTATTAATAACTAGTAATCCCAGAATGTAGACGTTAGGGGACATTCACGTTTGGTTTCTTTTGCATGAACAAGTTTGTTATTCTCTATGTGTAACTGAAACAATGCTGGTAAAAGGAAACTGTCGAATTCGCCCCGAAAACCATTCCTGCTCTTCTCCCGGTGTGAACACCGGTTGTTTACATGCACGCCGATAAAACACACGCCGATTATGCGCTGTGAAACCGGAGTAACCTTTATGCAGAGGTGCCGGCACGCAGCGAGCTTTGCTAGTCGACAAAAGTAAAGTTATAATATGATGATGATCTTATTTTCAATAAGCATGGCTATGAAGCAGAAAGGAGAGATGACGAGTCGGGGAGGAAACACTTAACATTGATTCGCGGTAAAGCTGTGCAATTAATCGCAATCGCAAAAAAAGAATTGCGATTTAAGCATGTGCAATTTCTAAACGGCGTAAGGCTGCAATTTTATCTATTAATTTATTTATATTTTTGTTTACATTCTTGTGCGCATGATTTTAATATGTTAACCAATCAGAGCTGACGCAACACACCGGCCAATCACAGCTAAGCTGAGCGTGAGAAAGATGTTAACCAATCAGAGCTCACTCCGCGCACTGAAGTTGAGCGGGAGAGGCGAATAGGTGGTTTTGATTGACGTTAGTTTTTATTTATTGTTCTGACTGGAATTGAGGTTAGTTCATCTTTATTTCTTCATGTTGTCTGTTTTTAACACAGTTTATTACAGTTTTGTTGATCCAGCAGTGAGTGCTGCTGTGTACAATATGTGTTTAAATAGAGCTGAGGTTACTTCATCTTCAGTTAGTTGATGTTGTCTGTTTTAAAGACAGTTTTACTACAGTTTTATTTAGTAAACTTAACGTGAACGGTTATGTCGTATTTCATGTGACTTTTACATACATGCGTCATCTACTCCTCAGCAGCAGTGGATCGGCACACAGGGCCATTATTTCACCACAGAAAGTTGGTTGTTCATTTTGAAAAAGATTTTGAAGGCAAAACTGGAGCTTGTTAACCGATCTGGTTTACGATTGGGGCACTGGTTGATCGCGAAGCTGTGTCGGGGGGTGTTGCTGATGGGGGATTTGTGCTCAAAGGAGGGGGGGCACTTTCATTTTAAGGATGAACTTTCTCTCTGAGAGAATAAAGAGCAGGTGCTCGAGCACCCAAACCTCCTTCTGCACATGTCTGCTGTTTATAACGACGTAAAATGAAATAACTCTGTGATAAACCAGCTCCACCTTCACAGTTCAGTCTGTGGCTGCTCATTAACCCTTGATGAGTTAGACAGACGCACACCGCAGTTGTCATAAATCACAAATAATCAGTGTTTTCGATCACAAGAGACTTATCTTAGGTTTCAAACACACATTAGCAGTAGCAGAACAACCCTTTACAGTTCATCAAATACACCACAGCTGTCTGTGAAAGGGGAAATAATTACATTAAGCATGACAACGTGCTTCAGTATACACATTGTGTGCATAATTAGACATTCTGTGCTGTCTGTAACTGCACTTTTGTGCACGCGGGTCAGTTTAGGACCATGATCTGTTCACACTGCACATCTGATATTGGCCACATTTATAACAGCAGTGTGAACAGCAGTGCAAAACAATCAGATCTGAGAAGAAATCAGATTTGAGCACTGAGCCTCGCAGTGTAAACGTAGCCTAAAGGTCACTGTGCATGTACCACATCGCTATGATGTTTTTGGTGATCTGATCACACATTTCTATCCTTCATGTTATTTTTAGTAATTGTGTAAAGAAATCATTGCTTACTCTGTAGAAGCGTGCTCACGTCTGATCCTGAAGTGCTCTCCCAGTGCAGCAGAGATCCGTCCTCCGAGCATGTAAACAAGTGATTGGGGTTTGATGGATGAAAGTGTACCTCCCACACTGTGGAGAAAACAGATCCGAATCAGTGCCAACGCCACCAAATGACATTCATTTACTCACCGTTTACTAATCCCGAGTGATTCCAAACCAATATTTTTGGAAGAATGTTGGACATTGCTAGTCATCGAGATCCATATTTGGGAATATATACAAAGGAAGACTGTGGCAACTGAATTCCAGCAATCCCAAACATCTTCTATTGTGTTTGACAGAAACTCGTACGGGTTTGGGGCAAGTGTGGGAGGAGATTGCATGAACGATCCCTTTACCATTGCACTAACCAAACCTTTAAGGAATGTTTTAAATTGTAGTACATTATTAATAAATAATTAATTCACCGCCGCCTATGACGACGATGCCATCGTGATGTTTCACATTAGATTTTGTACAATGCCAAATTGGTCGACATCGCCCAACGCTACTGGCTAAATAAATTAGATAAATCATTGATGTCTGCTGTCTTCTAGAGCTGCGCGATTAATCGTAAAGAGATCGCGATCTCGATTCGACTCCCTAGACGATCTAAATCAGAGTACCGGTGGGGTCTTAAATGCATTGAAAAAGTCTTAAATTTGATAATCTAATTACCTGTTTTAAGCAAATAAATAAATAAAAAACAAACAAATAAACACACAAACAAATAAATAAACAAACAAACAAATAAACAAACAAATAAATGAATGAACAAACAAATAAACAAACAAACAAGTAAATAAACAAATAAATAATAAAAAACAAATAAACAAACAAATGAACAAACAAACAAATAAATAAACAAATAAACAAAAAAATAAATAAACAAACAAATAAATGAACAAACAAATAAACAAATAAATAAACAAACAAACAAATAAATGAACAAACAAATAAATAATCAAATAAACAAATGAATAAACAAACAAACAAACAAATAAATGAACAAACAAATAAATAAACAAACAAATAAACAAACAAACAAATGAACAAACAAACAAATAAACAAATAAATAAACTAACAAATAAATTAACAAACAAACAAATAAACAAATAAATAAACTAACAAATAAATTAACAAACAAACAAATAAACTAACAAATAAATTAACAAACAAATAATTAAACAAACAAACAAATAAACAAATAAAGAGACAAACAAAATTAATAAATAAAATAAAATAAAATAAAATAAAATAAAATAAAATAAAATAAAATAAAATAAAATAAAATAAAATAAAATAAAATAATAAAATAAAATATAATCACGATTCTCATTGTAGCCAGAATCGTGCAGCTCTCATGTCTTCAGTATTTTCAATAACACAGACTTCTTGTCAATGTGAAAAGGCTTCTTTGGAGATGCTTTTTGTCCTTGGATATAAAGTACGGCTACTGCTCTGTGCAGCTCTACAGCATGTTTGGATGTTGGTTTATAAGCGATTTTCTTTTTCAGATGTTTCCTGAATCGTGGGCCGGCCAGTAGCTTTTCTAGATACGGTGGGTCATATTCTGCTGGAGATACTGTTGGGCATTTTCTCCCGGAGAAAAATGTATGATAGGAAATGTAATGAAAAAATGGGGGGCCTCACGGTGGTGCAGTCGGTAGCACAAGCAAGAAGGTCTCTAGTTCGAGCCTCGGCTGGCTTAGTTGGCATTTCTGTGTGGAGTTTGCATGTTCTCCCTGTGGTCATGTGGGTTTCCTCCAGGTGCTCCGGTTTCCCCACAGTCCAAACACATGGTATAGGTGAACTGAGCAAGCTAATTGTTCCTTTTGTATGTGTGTGAATGGGTGTGTATGGATGTTTCCCAGTGTTGGGTTGCAGCTGGAAGGGCATCCGCTGCGTAAAACAAATGCCGGATAAGTTGGCGGTTCATTCCGCTGTGGCGAACCCGGATTAATAAAGGGACTAAGCTGAAAATTAATGGATAATAAAAAAAAAATGTCTTTGCTCTGTTAAACATCCCTTAGGAAATATTTAGTTCATAAGTAATTCCCCAGCAGAGCTAATAACGCTGTCTTCAACTCTATCTGAAGCATTAATATGTTTTAAAAGCTGCTTTATTTAGGAGATCCTCACCTTCTGCTGAATGTGCCTCGGTGAGAGAGAAAGGCGTGCTTCCCTGTCTCACATCCCAGATACAAAGCATCCCATCCTGGCCTCCCGTGGCAACTATGTGCTGCTGGTTTGGGTGTTTGTCCACACAGTGCAGGGGCACTCGATCCCCGGTGCTGCAGGAGCAGGACAAAATAAAGGACAGAGAAGAGACCAACTGAAGACACTTATTTTATTTGTTCCTTTTTCCTGTTTCTGGAGTTCACAAACATGATCATGTGAGTTTCTGAGTACAAACCCTTTTCAGAGAATGTTTACATTATACTTTTCTTCGTTGCTTTATGGATATCTGTTATGTTAATGTACTAAATAACCTGATGTAACGTCCACAAACCGGGATTGAAGCGTCTTCTTTTATAATCGTCCTGACACGCGGCTGTGCTGATGTGTGTGTGTGTGTGTGTGTCAAACATTTGTTTGGTTTATATTTGGTTTATATATATGGGTTTATATTTGAAAGCGCTATCCAAATAAACGGAGGATCGGCGATGCCATCTATCGACCCAACTCTAATAGAAACTACAGCTTTTATTAATCAGAGGTGATGTTCCTTTCTTAGTTAATGCGTAATAATTCATTCAAATCAAAAGCTGTAATTATATTATGAAATCAAGCTAACAACTAACAAATTTCAGCTAGTTTTATTTAAACAACCTTAACACTAAATATGTGGCTATTCCTCACTGTTGAGCTTAATGCATTAACATTTACTGAGAATTTAATTGTAAAGTGTGTTACCTTTCAGACATTTGCTGAATTTATTTACTCTGAACATGTACATACCTCACAATACAGTATTATTGATTATTATACCTGTTAAACTCATTTTTTTGCTGTGTAAATATTATAGCACAATAATGCAGTATATCAAGACAATCAGACACATAATAAGCCTATTTTAAAGATAATAGGAGTAAATGAATCATACAGCGAGAGGATCTGCGCAGGACTGTCACTCTGCTGTCTGAAGTCCCACATCTTCAGCTGACCGATGGAGTTCACAGTCAGAACTTCAGTCGTCCTCAGAAACGTCACAGCATGAATTGTGCTGCTGTCTGCATTTTCTGGAAGAAAAGAGAACAACTGTTATCACCTTTTATATGACTGACAGGCATCTGCAACACAGGTCATGTCTGATTCAAAGATACAATCACCCGGCCACAATGCCAGAACTCATAAAATGCTAAATGTAAAGACTTTCTAAGCTTGCAACTCTCTCATCAAGCTGTTGGTTATTTTTCCTGAAAACGCTACTAATCACCTCCACTTTCACAGCGGGGGTAAACAACCTTTGTGTTCCCTAGACAAAGGCCCAATCCCAATTCTACCCCTTAGCCCTTCCCCTTATCCCTACCCCTCGTTTTGCGCGTTCACGTCAAGGGGTAGTGGTGTCCCAATTCTCTTTAGCTTGAAGGCGTAGGGCTAAGGGCGAGGGTATACACCCCTTAGAACGAAGATTTTTCAGGACCACTCTTAAAACGGAGGGGTAAGAAAATTTCCCAGAATGCACCTGCCACAGCGGCAGGATAGCTGAACCCGGAAGTAAGGAGATCCACAAATTAGTATTTTTTGTCATTATTACGAATTTTTACGACAAACAAACACGTTTTAATATATTCACAACCGCGTTCGTGTTTTACTGTCATGCTTTTAAAAAAACACACACAAAAATAAATAAATAAAATTTAAAAAAACGCTAAATTTCACGATCTATAATCCATAATCATAACTCCTATACAGCAGTCAGTTTTACAGTGTCTGCTATAATGTTAATGTTGTTTTCGTGTGTTTACACAGATAAATATGGCCACTGTGTAAACACACAGTACAGTTACGATCTTATCGCCACATTAGACGGTTATGATAACATAATATACGCCTTCAGTGATTTCCTGAAGATAAACACCAAACAATAACACAACTGGATTAACTCCAGCAGTCGTGATCGTCTGATCTCATATGAAGCAAGAGATGGCGATGACATATGATGACGTGTGCACGTGTTGAAGTGCTGGCCCAATTCTTAGGGGGACGTTTTGAAGCCCTTCCCCTTCCCCATGGCCCTTACAATCGAGGGTTAAGGGGAAGGGCTTCAAAACGTCCCCCTAAGAATTGGGCCAAAAGGTCATAGATCTGAAACATAGAATCATTTATAAGAGAATAATTCTCATTACAGTGATGGTTCACCCAAAAAAATGAAAGTGTGTTGGTCATTTACTCTCCCTCAAGTGATTCGAAACATTGAAAGAACCTGTATTTGTGTTCAACTGAAGGAGGAAACTCAACAGGTTTGGAACAGGTAAAGGATGAGCAAATGACGACAGAACCTTCATTTTTGGGTGAACGGTCACTTTAAGTGAAGCTGTATTAGATAAACGAAACAAGATTTGCACATGCGCCACAAAACACTTACCAATAACACGCATGACCTCCGCCTGATCCGCCTTGTACAGAATAACTCGCCCGTCCTCACCCACGGACACTATTTCAGGACTCCTGCACACTATGGCTGTGCACGGTGCATTATCACAGGAACACCGATGAGCTCTCTCCCACACATGAGCCAATGACAGAGCCTGAAAAACACCATCACAATCAGACCTGAGCCATCTCGTCACCTTAGAACTACAAGGATCTTTATAAAATTGAGAATTATAAATTATAAAATTGAGAAGAAACCTGAAACTGAAAAGACGTGTGTAAATGTGATGATTTAGAAACATTTTTTGACATTGAGACGAAATATTAAATTTTACATGGTGGTTTTAAAAATGTAATATATTAAAGGTGCAGTATGTGAGTTTGACACCCAGTGGTTGAACTAGGTATTGCACTCCTGGATCAAAACAAGCACAAGCGCAGGTTGCCAGATTGAGGACAGGAGCAAGTGATTTAAACCGTTCTCTAAATAAAAGCAACAACACTCGATAGAAGGAATATTCTCATTATTAAAGGAGTTTTTGTCCTAACCAACACCTTGATATACTAGAAACGGAAAACTGAACAACAGAAAACTGACAATGATCAGCTGAGGTACACCTCATGTGCTTTACTCAGTGTTAAATGCTTATAATGTGAATGACATTTACATGACTTTTATTGCTACATACTGAAAGCAGCAGCAGATAGTTCACCTCAGATCTGGAAATTGACCTTGAGAACTAAACATGTACATTTATTAATGTTAAAGAGGGTTAATATGTATTAAATAGATTATAAACCTTACCATTTCGTGAGTGCGCCATGAAGCGTGTTGTTAGGACACACGGTTACAGTGTAATCTGCTCACCTAAAGTTTACACTCGTAATATTTATATCATTTGCTAATTAATAACCTCATGCGGAACTCTGAATCTGCGTCTCATTTCAGAGTCTGCTACTGTCCACCGGAGGTTACATTTCAGTCACGGATGCATGCTTTCAGAAACTTCCTGACTAAATGAATGAAATACGCGGTTTTCCACGCGCTCATATCAATTTAAAAAAATAATTTAAAAAAGTATAACTGTAAACAATGTATTTCATGACACCACAAAATAAAGGATACAGCATAATATGAACCGATAGACACTTTGTTATATTGTCCATAAGGTATATATCATCATATCGCATAGCTGCTGAGAAGATGATGCAAATACTGCAATTGAACACATACCTGACAGTCCGACTGAAGCTTAAAGATGCTCACGGCCCCGCTGGAAGATGCAGAAACAAGCCGGTCTTGATCTAGAAACTACACAGATTACACAAATCAGTTTTGATCTCAAACTAGCTCCTGTTTGAAACGAGTAAAGGGGGAGTAAATAATGACAGATTCTCATATTTGTGAGAACCATCTCTTCAACATCTACAGCACTACTTTAGTTACTTTCTTTTAAAGGTTTATAGGTTGATGAACTAAACTAGCTCCTGCAGCAGTGAGCAGATGAGAGAGTCATTATTATTGACCTGCAGGTCCATCACATCTCCGTCATGCTGAGAGTCGCATAGTAACTGAGGCTCCTCTTCCAGGTCTCCATCCAGGGTTGAGCCCCCGCGGTCTCCCACTGACCAGATGGACACTTTATTGTTCTGAAACACACAGTGAAAGCCTGTTATTATCACGTCACTCAGCAGAGTACAGTAATATGGACCGTTTTCACTAGTACGGTGGGCTTTTATGTCTGTTTCCACTGTCAAAGGGTACCCTGCGAATCGTACCCTACCACTTTTTGGGTACCCTTTTGAAAGGGTACCTAGCAAAACAAAAGGATATTAAAAGGTGGAGCTAGATGCGCAGCTGAACGCTATTGGTTTACAGAGATGTGTCACCAGCACATACACAAGCAGCAGAATGAAAACAAAGAAATCGCCTTTTTTTATTTTTTATAAACACAGCTGTGACATTACACTGTAATAATTTATACGTATAATAACAAGCCATGGTCGACCCGACCTCAAACAAACCCTGTCGACGTCTTGATGAACAGCCACAAAGCCAAGAAGAACAAAATCCTGTTTTTGTTTTACGAGGCACAAGTGTCTAAAAGCACAAGTGGTTTCACTTTCTCCAGAGAGCTCGCGTGCACTCGCCACACGTCTATATCTGAAATAATGAACTTCTTGAGCTGATGATAATAACGTGCGCGTGATTATTGACGTGCTTTTGAAACCCGATCCTTTCAGAAACAGACAAACGCGAGAGTGAAGAGCGGATAAACAAAGGAGAAGCCGGAAAAACAAAAGAGCAAATGATTCTTTCAGCAACCTAAACCATGAACAAACTGCCGTGTTTAACTATCATCATCACCTTCTGGACTATTATGAACTGAATTGCTCTCTAACAGAGGCTACATGTGCTGGTGGAGATTACACACACAGATGAGAGCTCTGCACTGACTGTGGGCTATATCTCCTGCTGTTTATGAACCCAAATAAGGACTAAATGTCTGCTGTGTGTAGTTCTTCTGTAATTGGTGACATATCAGAGACTGTAAGGCAGGGGTGTCCAAACTCGGTCCTGTAGGGCCGGTGTCCTGCACAGTTTAGCTCCAACTCAATTAAACACACCTGAACATGCTAATCAGTGTCTTCAAGATCACTAGAAATCTAAAAGCAGGTGTGTTTGATTAGAGTTGGAGCTAAACTGTGCAGGACACCAGGGCTGTTTCTCAATTCCAAGAACGCAGAGAACGGACTCGTGTTCTTGTGGAGAGCGGTCTTGCCAGGTCACATCGGAAGAACGAACTCGGGAGACCGCGAGAACAGAGAACACGTCCTGTGAGGAATGAGATGCTGCGTTCTTCCTGATGGTCACATGACCCTCACGCGTCTTTAACCGAAGATTATTTGAACATTACAGCATCCATACAGTGATTTATTGTTTTTCCCCGTTTCACACTATACACTCTGCATAAAGACATAATAAATATGCTGCACATCACAAATAAAACAGATTTTAATACGAATTTCAACAAATAAACACCCTTAATGTGTTTATGCCTTTATTAAGATTTTCACGTTATTGTTTACTTTTACCGTCTCATTTAGGAAAACTCCTGAAGTAAATAAGTACATCTCTGAACTTATTGAATAAAATGCTGCGCTTCCCACCTCCAGTCGCAATGAATTCTGGGACTTTCCGAGCGAGTTCGGTGCTCAAGTCTGCATCGTTGCATCCTCGATACCGAGAAAACACCCGGGAGCTTTCACGCGTCCTCCGTACTTGCGGTCTTGAGTATTGGAACTGTACTTTGGCAGCTGATGATGACGTTACACGAGAACACGAGGACGCAAGACCGCTGAAGAACGCATATTGAGAAACAGCCCAGCCCTCGAGGATCAAGTTTGGGTGTCAAGGGTGTTGGTATACAACTATTGCTGTCAGTATTACCTTTGCTGAAATGACCCAATCTAATCCTGATTATCAAATAAACCTGCCCCTGAGCAGGTTTGAGCAACCAGAACAGTTGCAATGACAAAAACTCTCAGATGAGTTTTGAAGAACGAACAATCCTGTATCATGTCAAATCGTCAATAACCAAATTCAGCTAAATGAGTAATCCGCGTGCGAAGAACGGACCCCAGCTCGCCTTTACCTGTGTTTGTTGTCATAGGGCTGTCAAAACTGACAGCTGGAGAGGCGTAATCTTTATAGTGCCTTGATATTAAAGTGAACTGCAGATGACTGAATCGATTTCATCAGTCAGAAGCTTCTTAAGTTCTGGACCAAGTAAATGCTGAGAATTTACTGAGAATAATGCTGCTGCCTTCATTATAAAATATTGAGAAATGCTCTAAGTTTACGCGAAAGCTTTGGTAGTTCCAGGTGATCTGTTTTATTCAGCATTTTTATATTGCTTTTTTAATTGCCAGTTTTTCAAACAGTTGAAGACCATTATTGTTTTAACTATTTTCAGATATTTCCCAAGTGCTCTTTAACACATTTTTAAGCAATATACGTAATGACTCATTTCTACTAACTCATTTCTTTTGTATTTGCCATAATGACAGAACTTAATAGATACTAGTATTCAGCTTAAAGTGACATTAAAAAGCTTAACTAGGTTATTTAGGCAAGTCATTGTATAACAGTGGTTTGTTCTGGAGACAATTGTAAAATAAAAATCTCAAGGGCTAATAATATTGACCTTAAAGTGGTTTAAAAATCAAAAAACGCTTTTATTCTAGCCAAAATAAAACAAATTAAGACTTTCTCCAGAAGAGAAGAAAAAATATTTATTAAACATTGCTTAAATATCACCTGAGAAATATTTGAAAGAATAAATATTTCAGAGGAGCGCTAGCAATTTTGCCCTCAACTGTATGTATTCTTAATATATAATATCTTAATTCTTAATAATACAAATATTTATATTATTTTTTTAGTTTATAAGATTATTGTTTTTTCTATAATCAAAACATATGATGTGTATTTTGATTCATTGTATATAATAATGTGTTATTTGATAATAATTGTGAATGTTTGCTGTCAATAACGTCCTGTTTGTTCCTTAATACACTTCTGTAACGTCAGCTGAATAAAAGCATTCCTGCACTGTTTCTCTGCTAAAATAAAATAAAATAAATAAAAATAAAAAGGAGGGGCGTAATCTAAGAATTTAACTACAAACAAAAAGGAAGTGCATTTTTGGATTTCAATTACAAAGGCAAATGTTATTTTCATAATGACATGCAGAGACGAATAGAGGTAAAGCTGGTTTTATATTCGGATATTCAGACATTAATAATATAATTTCAGAAAAGTATTTTTTTGCAAATTCTAAACAGGGAAATCATGTTATCAACAAATGACTATCAAAGTACAACATAGTTTACAGTGAATTAGATAGTTAATGTTGTTTAGAAGTCATACCTGCATGCTAATTCCGATCAAATATTCAAAGTGACATGGTAAACAATATAGAGACTGCTGAATTAATAAATGTGGGAATATAAAACCAACTTTACCTCCATCAGAGATGAAGTGTCAGTAAGGTGAATGGTTCACCACAAAACTAGCAACCTGTGCTAACGTTAACAAATTCAATACGGTTAGTTTTGATTTAATGTGCACTAATACTGCATGTCTGTCCAGCGTGTGATTACATTAAAAGACAATATAACAATAGTGCATTATAAAGGATAAACGCATTCTGAGTGATGGGCTCATGATGAGTGTATGCTATATGTGTAGTGTCCGCCGTGCGCTCTTGCCTCGTTGTCCCAGGAGCCGGTGGCGAACACCTCGGGCTGCTGCAGGGACGCCGCGGACACCGGCCGCCAGCGCGTCTTGCTGATCTTCTGGGAGATGTACTTTGCGTTGATGCAGTCCATCGCGTCTGTGGCGTTGTGTTGGTTTACAGAGGGTTTAGGGAGCTTCACGTGCAGTGTATCCCGCCACCGCTGACTGCGCGCTTGACAGTACGGTGGCCTGAAAGGATCAAACGCGATTACAAAACAATTCTTGGCTGTATCAGAAATCGCCCTCCTATAGCCTTAGATAATGGACTATTTGAGATAGCAGGTGTCCAAAACCATAGTGAACGTGCTGCAGTGCACTCAATACGTGCCAAAATGCACTCCAGTTACGAATGTGCGCTCAACAGCTACCCAAAATGTGCTGTGAGTGTTTGCGCGCAGAATAAACCTTCTCATCCGACCACAAGATGGCGGCCAAGTAGTGATGGTGGAATCATTCAAAATCGAAGGTTTCAAAATAAAATAATGTTTAATGAAAGTGGGTGGTATTTTATTGTCCAGGATATTGGTCTATAGAATTTTGGCCCAGATTTTGCATAAAGCTAGCACAGTAGGGATTCGTCCGGCACTGGCATTCGTCTTGAAGGCGGCGCACAATACATGGGCCAGATGTCCAATGTAGTATTTGGCCCAGATGTTAGAAAAATGATATGTGGGCCACATAAGACTGACCCACATTTAAAGTAAATTTAAATGATTTTTTGAGTAAAGACACACAGAGTCATTTCCATCTTCCTGTTTGCATCTTCTAACGCCTTCAGTTTAACCCAGGAAGCAATCAAGATTTAATTATCTTAATTACTATTTCTTGTATGTTGCAAAATACCTGAATGTAATCTACAGTACATTATATATAGTTTATTAATCAAAATTATTATTTTACAAATTACATTATTATTAATCAAATGTCAAAGTCAATATTATATAAAATTCCATAACTTTTTTTTTACCTTTTCATTTGTTACAATTCTTTCACTTCAGCAATAATAAGACCAGAACAGTTGGCCTTTTCACTTATTCATTACTTAGTCCCTTTATTAATCTGGAGTCGCCACAGCGGAATGAACCGCCACTTTATCAGTCTTTGTACTTGTGGGGGAGAGCGGAGCACCCGGAGGAAACCCACACGAACACACATGCACACAGAAATGCTCGAACCAGCGACCTTCTTGCTGTGAGATGATCGTGCTACCCACTGCTATCTATAAATTATGAACATTTCGGTTTGGATGGTGCATTTTTACATCTCAAAAAAGTGTGGTGTGTGTACATTACGTCACTATACAGGAAAAAAGTCAAAAGTTAAATAATTTGCTTAAAAGTTAAAGAAATGTGCTTTTTTTTTAAAAAAAAAGATAATGAGATATTGCATGCAACCTGATTTTTGTATTGTATTATTAGAATTGTTTTATTGTATTTTATTTTTATATTTATTTTTTCCCTCTCTCTTTCTTGTTTATCCAATGATTAAGTGTAAAAGGATTGTATTCATTTACTTTACATTGTTATACAGTGTCTTGGATAAAATAATATATATAAATCTTTACTTAAGCCACTAATTTGGAACATAACTTTTAGCTTTGATTTTATCAAGCTTATATTTTACTAAATATTATATAAAATACATATTTAATATGAAATATTTGGTACATTTTTCTATTTATAACTCTTTACCTTTTAATTTATTTATTTTTTCACTTCAGCATTAACACTTAACAAGTACTTGATTTGATATCTCAAATAAATAAATAAATAAACCCTGCTATGTGTATTGTGGGCTTTTTTCTTATATAGCTAATAAATGACTTGCCATATAGCAAAACTTTTCTGGGCCAACTCTGGCCCACACAATCTGCTTTTGTTTGGCCCACATGCCGCAGTGAATTACGGTACATGCCTGGACCAAGTCAAGCTTCCAGAAAAGGGTCAAACATGGACCATACCTGGGCCAAGTCTCAGTTAATAACTCATAACTGGGTCATAACTAGGGCCATCTATTTGGATCTTGAATTTGGATTCGCATTGTACACATTAAATAAAAGTTTAAAGGTATTACTTTTCATTTCATATATTAAGGTTTTAGTTATGATACTCCCAAAGTCCTCACGCATAAATCCGCAGATTTTTAACAAAATAATCATAACATAAAAATAAGTTATGGAATTTGTAAATGTACTAAATATTTCATATGAGATTCATTCATTCATTCATTCATTTTCTTTTCGGCTTAGTCCCTTTATTAATCTGGGGTCGCCACAGCAGAATGAACTGTCAACTTATTGAGCATATGTTTTACGCAGCGGATGCCCTTCCAGCTGCAACCCATCTCTGGGAAACATCCATATGGACACTATGCGCCTTCATATGAGATTCATTCATTCATTTTCTTTTCGGCTTAGTCCCTTTATTAATCCGGGGTCGCCACAGCGGAATGAACCGCCAACTTATCCAGCATTTGTTTTACGCAGCGGATGCCCTTCCAGCCACAACCCATCTCTGGGAAACATCCATACATTCTCATTCACACACATACACTATGGACAATTTAGCTTACCCAATTCACCTGTACCGCATGTCTTTGGACTGTGGGGGAAACCGGAGCACCCGGAGGAAACCCACGCAACCACGGGGAGAACATGCAAACTCCACACAGAAATGCCAACTGGCCCAGCCGGGGATCGAACCAGCGAGTGAGGCGAACGTGCTACTCACTACGCCACCGTGGCGCCCTTCATATGAGATATTTCAGTAAAATATAATTTCTATAAAATCAAACCTAAATGTAAATAATTATGTTCCAAATCGGCACCAGTGGGTCAAGTAAAGATGAACGTATAGGCATTTTTATTAATTTAATTAACAAACCAATATTATTATATTCTAAAAGATTATCATATTATAAAACATACGCCAGAGTGAACACACAAAACATTCCCCAGGCAACCTTTAACTTTTCTCCTGTCGTGACGTAACATATACGCCGTACTCCTGCGTCATATTTTGTGAGGAGCAAAATAGTCGAAGACGCTCGTCTGCTCACCACCACACGGGTTTAGTATTTGTGCGACTAGCTCTCCCAAAATACTTACTACTTAGTTATTATCATCACTGATGATTTTAGAAATGTTTTTTGTGTCAAATGTGTCACAATCATAATGCATGACGTCACGCGATAAGGCGCGCGTGCTTTCCTCCTGCTGGCGGCGCGCAGGGAGCGACTTTTGCATCTCCCAAAACCCCTCACTAAAAGCATACAAATCTGGCCATGTGGAAATCAAACATGGTTCACAATGCATGACGCAGCGTTGGGTTGCTAACAACGGGACATGTCTGCTGATGACGTCTCCGTGCTGGAAGTGGTAACGGTCGTCGGAAGGGCGGTGTGCGCAGGCGCGGCGCTGACAGCCGCACTCTACCTGATCCGCAGAGTGTGTTTAATAATGGCCTGGAAATCCGGAGGAGCGAGCCATGCGGAGCTCGTCAACAACCTCCGCAGTGAGTTTAACCCGCACAGACTGTCTGCGCCGTGTGTCGCTCTGTGTGCTGCAGTGTTTAGCCCGGAGGGTTTGTTTACGCCGTTGTGGAGAGCGAAAGTGCGCGTCCACGAACTAGCATTGCGTTACAGCGCAGGGGAAAGTGCGCGGATGCGTATCGGGAGACCGCGACTTCACCTCAACGTCGCTTTTATTCGGATTATCACGTTAGACGAGCACGTGGTGACTGTTGTTTGACACTTAACACTGCGCGAAGTGCTCCACAATTCGTTAGCTAGCTGCTAGCAGTATGTCTGTGTGATCGTCACTCCCAAACCACCTGCAAATAGTCTGCTCTGGTTATGTAATCGCTGTATTCATCTAATCTAATTTCGATTTATTTGTTTAATCTTATTTATTTATATATATTATTGACTGAACTGGCTGATCTGTTGTTTTTGTCGTTGCATATGCTACTGTAGTACTCTTCAGCCTTGTAATATCTCTACCGTCAATTTGTATTTGTATGTTTATATAATTTTAAATAATAACACAAAATCCGCGTGTTTGTTTTCGCATATTTGTAATATTCATAACAGTTTATTGATCGCATGTGCAGGTTTTATTTGGGGTGGCTCGGTGGGCGTGGCACGCCACATGCTGCCAAAGTCATTGCATGATGATGATGTCACTCAGTACTTTGTGCATCTGCTGCACTTTAGTCAGACCCTATATCTTCATATAGGTAATTACGTTGCTTCTTCCAAACCCTTTCAACTAAAAGACATTATCTGTTACTATAAAGGTAAAACTGATACAGCGGAGAACTACATCATTAACTTTTTTATTTTGTATGGGAAACATTTTATTCAAAAACAAAAATTCTAGAACTCTCAGGGTTCATTGTCACACTTTCTAATCGAAATTGATATATTTATTAAATCTCTTAGATTGGTCAAATACAAAAAAAGCGATAGGTTCTTGGATCATTATGATAATTATTTTGGAAATATCACAGATACATAAGTGTATGTCCTCTTGATGTATTTGTGGTATGTATACCTCACTATTTATTTATTTTATGTTATTTTTGGTTTGAATTATTATTATCATTTTTTTTCATTTTCTGTTTTTTTATTTATTTTTCCACTTTAAGGTTTTAGATCTTCACAATGTTACTTATTTTTATCTGTTAAGTTACTATCATTGTCTTTTTGTGTAGTTCGACCTTTGTATGTTTGTTACTGAATCTAATAAAAAATAAATAAATTTTTTTAAAAAAACTTTAGTCAGGCCCGGCGCTACGGGGGTGAATGAATTTGTGCCCCCCCCAGTTTTCATAAAGGATTATTCACTCAAAACTGAAAATTCTTTCTGTTATTAATAACACTCCCGTCATTATAACCTTCAGAACACACATTTAGCAATGTGTTTATTTATAACATAGCAAAATTGTGAATTTAAAGCAATAGTCCAGGGATCTGCTCCCCCCATCAGGTCAGGGTGCGCCCGTATATAGCCTTTAAAACGGCAGAGGGGCACTTCAAACTCAGGAGAAAACTGGACTAGTGGATGATGTGAAGGCCAGCAGCGTAATTCATTAGATGTTTTGGTTAACTAATTCTTTAAATAACTCTTGAGCTCAAAAAGTAAAAAAACGCAGAAGAAATTTGCTGTTAAATTAATTTTAGCAGAAACGCATCTGCCAGTTATTTAGTTTTTCAGTTAGGGAATATAATAAAAATTTTCAGTTGGACACTGTTCATTCCCACAGAGGTCTACACTATAATTAATACTTTATTATAATTAGTATGATTAATAATAGCCTATTAAAATTAATCTAAAAACCAAACAGAGAATCCTTTTTAATGTTTGCTTTCATTTGACATCGCTAAAGCGCACTTTAACAGTTGTGGAAAGAAACACTGCATTATGCTGCAGGAGTGAAGTTAGGACACTTAAAAATGCCTTTCGAGATTAAAGATGATCGGCCTGCGAAGTCAAGTTTACAGGGTTATACGTTAAATTAGTGCGTGAGTGAGTGGATTTGCCACGGATCAACCTCTCTGCCAACTGGACAATATCAGGGAAAAAACACATGATAGCCAAACATAAATCTTTATTTTTACCTTAAGAATTATGGGAAAAAAATATATATATTAAGTGGCGAGTTATCCAAAATGTAACCAATTTTCATGGTAATAACTGAGTTTCTTTCTGTTTTTAGGTATTTTTCTGGCACATTTAGCTACTATTTTTTTTTTAAATGACAATAGATCGTAACATATAACTGTTCCCTAACACTGATAAATGATTGGTTGGGTAATAGGCAACGTGAAACATGATGACTCAGTTATGCTGATTACACTATATTTATTTACCGGTTATACCAATAGTCTAACCGTGGTTTAAGCTTGCAAGTGTGGGCATAGTTTGATGTCTTTACCTAAAATGTTAAACATTTATATTATTTGCAATAAAACGTAAAGAAATAAAGAGAATACAATATAATTTAGGCTAAACCACTGGTTTGGCACTGAAGCCATGATCCGTTTGCAATTATGTAAACGGTATCGTTGCATAACTTTCATTGATCAAATCAGTAATAGTGCATATTATTATTACTATAAAAAAGTATATTATTGCCTTAAGTTAGTAGCTTAGGCAGTAATGCAAAGTAATAGTAATTAAGTATATAAATAGTCTAAATTAAAGGAAAAAGAGGGACCAAAATCAGTCACCAGGTTTAGTGCCCCCCTACGGGATTAAATGCCCCCTCAGTTATAACATCCTGGCGCCGGGCCTGACTTTAGTCCTTTAGATTCCTGCTACATCCATTAGGCACACTCTTAAATCCACGTCAGCCTAATGATTTGACATCTTGAAAAAAAATATGTGTGTTTTACTCAATTTGTTTATGTGCTTTTGTCTAATCTATTCTTAAGTCGTGTTCTTTTAGACAGATCTAACAGTTGAGCATTGGCCAGCGAGACTAATAATACTCAAGTGGCATGTAACCCATCCTCCTGAACTCCTGGCTTTAACCTGAGGTCAAGTGGTCAGTGTGCTATATTTAGTGGTGCTTGCTGAGATACTATTACTGATGATGCTGATACGCAGGCTTGGGGATTTGAACAAACTCTGAAGATTTACACTAATTGAATGAAGTGTGTTTAACTCCTGGTTGCACCATGCTGATTATATAATTGACTACTTTTTAATCAGAATTCAGCTTAAAGGTGATAGTTCACTCAGAAATGAAAACTTACACTGTAAAAAATGATCCGTATTATTCCGTATTTTGTGATTCACAAAGTGTTTTCTGTTTATTTTTGCTGTGGTGAATTGCATTATAGGATGTTGATCTGAGCTCTGAACTTTTGATGTTGAAAATTCAGCTATATATATATATATATATATATTTATATATATATATATTAGGGCTGTTCAAAAATTAATCGTGATTAATCACATCCAAAATAAAAGTTTGTTTTGACATAATATGTGTGTGTGTTATATATATTTATTATGTATATGTGATAAACACATTCATAGAAGCCAAAACTATATATAAAAAAGTTACATCAAAGTAGTTACATCATATTCAAATGTAAAATTTGCATCATAAACATATATTTTTTATATATCTAAATATAAACCAACATTTTATCAAGTATATGCAT
>CAIGQQ010003609.1:1276314-1287686 GCA_903798035.1 Danio albolineatus | reverse complement strand
TATATATATAATTAATTTTTAAATATATGAAGCGTCATTTAGAATTTTCTTCTAAATAGAGCATTTTTCTTTGCCTCTTATGTTTATTTTCAGTTATTTAATGTTAAAATCGATGAAAAATTGCCTATTCTTTGCCTTAAAAGTGAAATTGCTGAATCAAAACAACGGATCCAGAGAAAGAAAAACTTTTATATATATATACACATAAAACTTTTAATTAAATGGTTAATTAAAAGAAAATGTCGAAAATAAATATTATATTGATTTTTGTTTTTTTTATTAAACCTATTTAAAATACTTTTTATTTGCAATCTTTTATTTTTTGTAACTACAATGTATAGTTTTGCTCTCAGACTAAATTTTATATACAAATATACAACACTAAAGAGTTGAAGAACGTTTAATTATAAAAGGTCATATTTATATTTATTTATTAATTTTTTTAGCACAGTTCACTTAAAAAAAAGGGAAACTGGAGTTAGATTGCTGTCTATACTACTCAAATAAAAAAAATATTTTGAGAACAAAAGTAAGTAGATTGTAATTTAAAAGAAAATATTTCAAATAAAGAACGTTTAATAAAAGAAATATTGTAATTTATATATTTATAATATTGAATTTTGACATTTTTTAATTAAACGTTTTAAAAATACTTTTTATTTTTTATAATTACAATATATAGTTTTGCTCTCAGACTAAATATTTGTATATTAAAATGTTATTATAGTATTAGTCCTGCTGCTCATTTCATAATTGATTCAGTTTTAAAACCAGACGGGAAACTATGAAGTCTGGTGTCTTTATTATTTGAACAAAAATACTTCGTTTGAGAGCCAAATTAAGCACACTGTAATTAAACACAAAAGGCTTAAAGAAAGTTTAATTATAAAATGTCATATTTATATATTTATTTATTTTTTTTAAGCTCAGTTCAGTGTTAATAACGGGAAATTATGAAGTTTTTTTGCTGTCTATTACTTAAATTAAAAAATATTTTGAGAACAAAAGTAAGTAGATTGTAATTTAAAAGAAAATATTTCAAATAAAGAACGTTTAATAAAAGAAATATTGTAGTTTATATATATAATATTGAATTTCGACATTTTTTAATTAAACGTTTTTAAAATACTTTTTATTTTTTATAATTACAATATATAGTTTTGCTTTTGGACTAAAACTTGTATATTAGAATGTTATTATAGTATTAGTCCTGTTGCTCATAATTATTACATAATTATTATTACAGACTTATATTATTATTATTATTATTATTATTGTTATAATTCATTCAGTTTTAAAACCAGACGGGAGTCAGTCTGGTGTCTTTATTATTCAAACAAAAATACTTAGTTTGAGAGCAAAATTAAGCACACTGTAATTAAAAACAAAAGACTTAAAGAACGTTTAATTATAAAATGTCATATTTTTATATTCATTCATTTTATAACTCAGTTCAGTTTTAATAACGGGAAACTATGGAGTTAGTTTGCTGTCTTTATTCATTTATTCATTCATTTTCTTTTCGGCTTAGTCCCTTTATTAATCCGGGGTCGCCACAGCGGAATGAACCGCCAACTTCTCCAGCATATGTTTTACACAGTGGATGCCCTTCCAGCTGCAGCTGCTGTCTTTATTACTGAATAAAAAATATTTTGTTTGTATTTCAAGTGCCAAAGTAAGTAGATTGTAATTAAAACAAAAATACTTCAATTAAAGAGCATTAAATAAAAGAAATATTGTAATTTATATTTATTTATAATATTAAATTTTTACATTTTATTACTGTTATAGTGGATTAAATACTGCATGGAGACCTGAAGGTGAATAAGGAAACACCTTTTTGTCTGATTGCGTGAGACTGCACTGAAGCGCTGACGTGTTGTTGTTGTTTTTCAGTCCGCTCTTCAAGAAGATGCTGGATGAAACTAAGACACATGCGGCGAAGTCAGAGCATTTGCTGAGCGTGGAGGATCACGACTTCACCATGAGGCCAGCGTTTGCAGGTGAACTCTCTTATAGTTACTTTTTAGTTCTTACTTCTTAAGGAAACTTCTGTTGTTACACAAACACTTTCATGCTTTACATGCTTATAGAGACATAGGTGTGTTTATAAGGTCCACCTGTAGGGTTGTATTTGTTGTACAATTTGACGTTTGTATTCTCTGATTCCAGTACTTAGGGCTGGGCGATTTGGCCTAAAATCAAATCTCGATTAATTGAACATTTTAACTCAATTACGATTAATAAACCATTATTATATTAATTTATTTGCCCTCATAGTTCACTGATATGTTTTGTACAGTAAATATATTCACATATCACCAGTGAGAGATTACTGAATGAAGGGAGCATTACTTGAGTTTAAGATAATTGAAGGAAACACACATTATTTATTGAACATCAATGTTGAACTGAAATTAATCCGCATCGCCCACGCTTGTCACCGTTATCAGACCGACCAATCACAAAGCCTGCGCTATGTGTCGTCGCAATGTGTACTTACATTTTTTGAGAGGTGATATCGGACCAGTAACATTAAAAATAGCATTTATCGGCCGCCGATATATCGTGCATCCCTAGTATTTCCTTTGCTCAAACCTTTATTCATACTATTTACAGGCTCTATAGTCGAACCTAACAGGTCCAAATAACATCTCTGCACTTAGGAAATAGAACAAGAAAATAGCACAAAGAATAGCTCTTAGTTATTATAGGTGTAAGCAGGTGTTACAAACTCATTAAGGGAATGAGCATAACCCTGTTAGACCATTCGCCGGGGCGCAGACCACTTTTTCCGTCACTGAATAGCAAAAGTGGATTCAGACATGCTCTTAATGCTTTTCCACCATGCGCTTTAGACTTTGCGCCTAGACCTAGATTTTCAAGTGGCGATTCGTCTGTTGATGTCAACCCGAGAGTTTCCATATCAACTGCATATTAATACTTCCGGTTCGTATGGACTTAAATGTCATTTTACTCTACGCTATGGTTAAAATCCTCTACAACATAGGTCTCAAACTGGATTCCTGGAGGGCCGCAGCTCTGCAGTTTCGCTCCAACCCTAATCAAACACAGCTGATCCAACTAATGGAGGTGTTCAAAAGAGTCTCCAACACCTTGATTAGTTGGATCGGCTGTGTTTGATTAGGGTTAGAGCAAAACTGTGCAGAGCTGCGGCCCTCCAGGAATCCAGTTTGAGACCCATGCTCAAATCTGATCTGGCACCTCATTTTACCGATTCCCCTCCTCAACCTCCCTCCTCCCCATCCGCTGTTTACTTTCATTTTCATCTTCGACTCCCCCCACGCCCCCCTTCACTTTCATCTACGACAACCAACCAACCGTGCGCGACATCTCTCCATCATCAGGTAACATGCCTGATCTGTTACCTCAATCTGTTCAAGGACCTCAAAATTCACAAATCAAGCACTGAGCAGAAGTTCTCAGCTACTGATGTCTGGCCTTCACACTGCAGTCGTCAGTTTGACCTCTCGTAGGCAGCGTCTGGATGGATGAAAATTAGACTCCTTCTGTTAATTGCACCAGCAGCGCCCGCTGGGATCTTCAGCTACTGGTTTATTGTTGCGAAGGCTTTTCTAATTCACACATTGGTTTTGCTTTTTGCTTCTTCAGAATGTTCTGTGTGTTCATTATCACAGCCGACACAATCACATTCACATCTATATCAACAGCGATCCCGGTGGGCGTTTATCCTGGACATGTGGTCGTGTCTCAGGAGGGTAGATAAAATTGAAGAGTTTGACTGCCCAATATTATTCAACATAAAGCCTGATCTCTAAAAAATAAAAGACCAAAATTATCTTATTTCACCTTTATCGTCTCTTGATGTGTTCGGACATCATTGCTGTATCTCTGCATGCAGTGTGTAAAAGGATACATGGCAATAACTGTGTGGTTGCAGATGCAGTGAGAATTGCTTCAGTAGTTGTGTACATATATTAAGGGTGTAACAGTATATGTACACATCCTGAACCATCACAGCTTTTTCATAAAAAAGAGATTTCAGTTCAGAAGTTTACTCTGGTCTAACAGCGCTGCACTTATTCTCTTTATGAGTTCTGGGTGTGTTTTGAGCATAATGTGCATTAAACCAATCAGAGTCTCGTCTCTTATTCCCTTTAATAGTCAGTCGCGTCGCTCCATGGTGCATTTGCTATTAACATGGCGACTCTGTAAGTGTAAAAACTGGAGCTTCACTAGCGAGAGAACAGTTAAACAGAGCATCTGCAGCGCGAGGATAAAGAACGAGCCTCCTCCATTCAGCCTCTTTACTCTCTCTTTACTCTTTACTTTACTCCTTTACTTTGGTGGAGTGAGGAAACGCTGGAAACTCACTTTACTGAACACATCCATCAGCCCACATGTTTAATCTCCTTTGTTAAGCACAAAGATTTGATCAAAATTATTTCTAAATTCAGCTCTAATCTCCAGCAGAGGAATAAATGAACAATAATAACCAAGTGTGATCAAACAGCTGAGTTAATCCAAACACACGTCCTGTTCTTCTCCTCATATGGTGATGCAGACGTCTCCAAAACCCCTCAGGTGGACAAATCTGAACTAATGTTTATTAAAACTAATATAAATATGCAGATAATCAATAATACTGCTGATAATAATAACATTATACTGATGCAGATGGTCATGAGTGAGCTGAAGAAGCCCCCCCGAGGTGAAGGAGGAGGCAGTGCTGTTTATATTGATGGAGAAAATAATCACTTGTGTATCATTTTAATCCTTTAATTGTGTTCATCTCTAAAGATATTTGTGTGTTGCTGTTTATCCTGTGTGTGTTCAGCAGTGTAGAAGCGGTTAAGGCACATAACTAACACCTCCTTTCTAGACCGAAACATACATGAGTCCACAAAGCGGTGCAAATAGATTTGCTATTTAATCAACATGGTGCAAAGCGGGAAAATTAGGGCTGTGCTGGTCTGAAAATAGCAACAAATCCCGCCAAACACGTCTTGCGCCTTATTGCGCCGGGTGTATGATAAGACCCTTTGTCTTCTTTTGTTCAGGTCCAGCAGTGCCAGTGGGTGTGGATGTGCAAGTCGAGAGTCTGGACAGCATTTCAGAAGTAGATATGGTAAGAAATGTAATTAAGTTGAATTAAGAATGGTTTATATAATGCAATTATATTAATTAAATAATGCAATAACATTTTTTTTATTCAGCATAACTGATAAAAGCAAGTACCGTAGTAGCTTTTTCTTTTGCTATCATAGCCATTAGGGTAACAATAAAACAACAAAGCTATTGCAAAAATAAATAAATAATCAGAGTTTGTACATTACAAAGGAATGGAAATCTGCGCTGGACATCGGCACAATAAGAATGACTCATGAATATTTTACAATTGTAATAATGCATCATCTGTACCCATTACTGTAATGAGGGTGGGATTGTTATTCACATTAAAGTAGGCTACTAGAAGTCCACATGTCATCGGGGAGATTGTGTGGATTATTTATAGATCTCAGTGATTGCGCTTAACCTTCCTTATGATCTGCTTTTATTTATCATATCACTGCTGGTGTTTACGAGCGAGCGTGGATTTGATCTTACATAATATTCTATGAGTCATGTTGAGTTAATCCATGAGGTTTACCCTGTGACATCACAGAGACTCGGCCAATCAGAATCACACCATCCACATGCTGGCATCCCTCAGTAATGCCAACAGATGGTAATATTTCACAAGGTTTTAAGCAGTCTGGAAATGCATGTCAGCAGCTTGCATTAAAAAAACAACCTTTTTACAGGTTTAAATCAAGTGAATTTGTTTTGTAACCACATCGACTGGATATGAATTGTTACTCTTTTACTCAGGTTAATCAACAGACTGTTTCAAGTTTATTTATGTTATGTTTATTTGGTTTGCAGTGTGCTGGATTTTGCACTCTGTTATTATAAATATGTATTATAAATAAGTAATGGTCAGTTTAAACAAAAGAACATTTCTTATTTATGGGTCTCATTGTAATATAATTTTGTGTCTCATTGATTTAGTGTATAGTGTGTTATTTGGGACGCAGCTAATGAAATAAATAACCAAAATACCAAATAATACCAGCATGAGTATAACCGCATTCACCATCTGGAGGCGCTATAATCACTCTCACAGGATAATACTGCTTTCACAATCCAAAATAAATAAAGTTATCCAACATGTGCGCCCGATAGCCCCTTCCGTGACGTGCGCAAAGCTGCGGTAATTGAGTGCGTGAAGTGTCCATCATTACACACTTCATTTTACCGGTGGAATGAGTGCATCATCCGGGTTATTAAAGTGCACTTATTATTGTTAGAGTTTTCAGTGTGAACTTACACTATTTATACTACAAAATGGCGTAGAATAGTGCATAAGTATGCGATTTGAGACGCAGCTGATGTTATCCTCGAGGACATCACTGCTTTCAGTTTACCTGACGATCGCACTCAACAAAGCATCAACTCTCTTCCCGCTACTGACGGACTGAACCATACAGTGAAAGGAGGGGGGTGCAATTTGACAGTGACCGATGTGACAGACACGAGGGGCAGATATAAGCCGTATTTTTAAGTTATTTCTAATAAATAGTTTTACTTGTAATTTAGAGATACATTTATAATTTATATTACATTATAGTACTGTTATTAATTATAAAGCAGATCTCTGTGGGCCCCCTAGAGTGTACGGGCCCTTAGAATCGTCCTAACTTTCCCCCCCTTAGCGGCGCCCCTGTAGGTAACTACAATAATACATGTGTTTTTGTGCAGGACTTCACCATGACTCTGTACCTGAGACACTACTGGAAGGACGAGCGACTGTCTTTTCCCAGTAAACACAATAAGAGCATGACTTTCGATGGCCGGCTGGTGAAGAAGATCTGGGTGCCTGATGTGTTCTTTGTCCACTCGAAGCGCTCCTTCATCCACGACACCACCACAGAGAACATCATGATCAGGGTTTATCCTGACGGACACGTGCTCTACAGCCTCAGGTGACGACCACACACATACACAACACTTACTCCAGCTTTACTTCATACTCATGTCAAGGTAGAGCTGTTCGATTATGGAAAAATATCATGATCAAGATTGTTTTGGTCAAAATTGTAATCATAATTTAATTATTCATTCATTTTCTTTTCGGCTTAGTCCCTTAATTAATCTAGGGTCACCACAGCGGAATGAACCACCAACTTATCCAGCATATGTTTTATGCAGCGGATGCCCTTCCAGCTGTAACCTGGGAAACATCCATACACACTCATTCACACTCATACACTACAGACAATTTAGCTTACCCAATTCACCTGGACTGCATGTGTTTGGACTGTGGAGGAAACCCACACCAACACGGGGAGAACATGCAAACTCCACACAAAAATGCCAATTGACCCAGCCGAGGCTCGAACCAGTGACTTTCTTGCTGTGAGGCGACAGTGCCAACCACTGAGCCACTGTGGTCAAAATCATTAGAAGCCAAAAATTAAAATCCAAAATTAATTGAACAGCCCTGTCTGAATTTGTTTTATGTTTGGAGTTTCAGGGTGACCGTTACTTCAGCGTGTAACATGGACTTCAGCCGGTTCCCGCTGGACACTCAGACCTGCACACTGGAGCTGGAGAGCTGTGAGTATGACATATAGCAGTGGTTCTCAACTGGTTTGGCAGCGGAACCCACATTTTTACATGGTCATCAAGCCGCGACCCAAATTTTTAGGAACTGTAATATAATTTTAGGAATTATAATTAATTTGTATTTATTTGTTAACATACACAAGTAGTGAAAGAAAAATCATGAGAAAATCAGCAAGACTTACAAATAAACAATATTTTATTGCTGACATTTAACAAAATGTGTCAAATTATAGAAATATTACAAAGTAAAAACGACAAACACTGTAAACAGCGGTTAGGGTGAGGAAAGGTTCAGTTACCATAAACTAAACTGAACTGTTAATAAAACATGAACACTGATCCTGTTGAACAGAACAAACCAGCACATTGTAAAATGATTAAAATATTCATAACCATTTTTACATCTAATATGACAGCAGTTATAAACATCTGTTTCGCTTAACAGTAATGTGGGAAGATAATGAGATAACTGAGGATGTGCTTTACTGATGTGATAAGAGTTTCAGTCAGGAGTGATGGTGGACAGTGCTACCCGAAGATCCTGCTCTATGTACAACCTGTTCCTCTGCTTTGACTCAAGCTGCACCAAGGAAGAGAAGCCACTTTCATACAAATACGTAGTTCTGAATGGGATGGGTTTGATTGCACTCTCAGATCGCCAAAACGGAGAGGCTTACTTCACTGAATTTCTGTTTCAGCGTCTTATCACATGACTCGGCAACGTGACGCTTTTCACGTCGATTCCTGTTGTCGCGCGCATTTCAAAATAAAAGTCCGGTATACGCAAAACAAGTTAAAAATTAAACTTTTGTTGTTTTTTTGACCACACACTCCGCGACCCACTGAAAATGTTCCTGCGACCCACTTTTGGGTCTCGACCCACCAGTTGAGAAACACTGACATATAGCAATATCAAGCATCACACTGACTTCTGCAAACCTGCAGCTGTGTTCATCTGCTGTGTGTCCAGATGCGTACACCGACGAAGACCTGATGCTCTACTGGAAGAGCGGAGATGAATCTCTGAGCACAGACGACAAGATCTCTCTGTCTCAGTTCCTCATCCAGAAGTTTCACACCACCTCCAGACTGGCTTTCTACAGCAGCACAGGTGCACACGCGTACATTACACTGATGAACTAAAAAATACTTCAGTTTCAGAAGAGACAGGCTGTCTACTGGTGCAAAACCCTGCTTATTTGACCTGTTTATTAGTTTCTCATACACCTTGTACAAACAAATAGCATATGAAGGCCAAACACAGTTTACTGGCATCTGATTTCAGGAGCTTTCAAACAGATTTCTATAAATGAAACTGACTTAAAGAGATTAGTTCATGCTATTTGTAACTGCGCGTTCACACCGAAAGCGGTGAGAGCGTCAAAGTAGCCGGATATTGTGGTCGCTGGATTTCCAGTTATATACAATATTTTCTTACAGGGACATACATTAAAAAAGTTAGTGGTGAGTTCCCAGGTAGCAAATAATTTTGGCCCAGATTTGGCATAAATCTGGCACAGCAGGCGTTCATCTGGCACTGGCATTCAGCATGTGGGCCAAACATGCCCCTGGTTTGGCAGAGGTGGCACCGTCTTCAAAGCGGCACACAATACTTGGGCCAGATGTAAAATGTTAAATTTGGCCCAGATGTTAATAATTGGTATCTGTGGAAAAAAATTCCACCAATCAGGTAACTTCGAGAAATAGCACATCCATAGCAGGCCTAAAGCGCAAAGATCCATGGCCCCGGTAGCAACGAATTCTGGCCCAGATTTGGCATAAAGCTGGCACAGCAGGCGTTTCTTTTGGCACTGCATACAGCATGTGGGCCAAACATGGTGCGGGTCTGGCAGAGGTGGCACCGTCTTTAAGGTGGCGCACAAGACTTGGGCCAGATATCAAATGTAGTATTTGGACCAGATGTTAACAATGTAAATGTGGGCCATGTAAGTTTGGCGTATCATGACCCACTTTTAAAATACATTCAAATTATTTTAGAGTAAAGAACAAATTCTACCAATTAGGTCGCTTTGAGTAAAAGCACAGCCAAAGCACACCTAAAGCGCAACGCTTCATGGGTTTATCAAATTCATTGCAGTCGAGGCACACCAACATATCTGGCCCAGTTCAGGCCCAGTAATGGGTTATTAACTTGGCTGAGACTTGGCCCAGGTATGGTCCATGTTTGGCCCTTGTTTGGAAGCCAGACTTAGCCCAATCATGTACCGTAATTCACTGCGGCATGTGGGCCAAGCAAAAGTTGATTGTGTGGGCCAGAGAAATGTTGCTATGTGGGTTACTGATGTGCATTAATGTTATATATCTATATATTTTTTAAATAAAGCAGGAATTTAATGTGACAGTACAAATCAGTATTGCTACTTCAGAATATTTCAGATGTATAGACACATATTGGATAAGTGGAGCAAACCCACAGCACACGCAACAACTAGATCTTCCATTGTTAAAGCGTGCAACATTTTCACGCTAGAAAGCATGTTTTATGCAGAAATGTAAGTGATTTGCTGATATGCTGCAACAGCTCCTTTAAATACAAGATCAATATAGTGAATGTTGATACTCTTGCCGCCGGAGCTCTGAAAGCAGACAGCGTTGTCGCCAGGGCAGCCAGAGCGAACTTTGATGCTCTCGCCGCCGGAGCTCTGAAAGCAGACAGCGTTGTCGCCAGGGCGGCCAAAGCGAACTTTGACGCTCTCATCGCCTTCGTTGTGAACGTACAGTTATAATGATGTGCTCTCTATTTGTGCTTCTCCATCACACACACAGCAAGCCTCCTTCATCTCACAGACATCCAACCATAGACCTCTTGGATAAAACAAGACTTAATTTGTGCTGTGACTATGTAAAGCTACAGTAGTCATCAAATAGACTTCACATGTGTCTCCTGTGTATTTGATGACTAGTCTAGTTTTGTACTATTGCTTGATGTCTATCAGATTTTAACTGACAGCCCAAATTTAGTCTTGTTTTAGCTAATTTGGATATCTATTAGATGTCTTTTAAACACAAAATTGCTTAGTGGCCAGTAGAATAATAAAGACATTTATAGCTGATTATCCATAGTGATTCATAATGCACGTTTTCTGACATGCTTGATGCATGAGCTTTCTGTTGTGTAATGGCATTTGAGTAAATCTCCTTTCATATGTCCTGCAGGTTGGTACAATCGTCTTTACATCAACTTCACTCTGCGGCGCCATATTTTCTTCTTCCTGCTTCAGACGTATTTTCCCGCCACTCTGATGGTCATGCTGTCGTGGGTGTCCTTCTGGATCGACCGGCGAGCTGTTCCTGCCAGAGTCTCTTTAGGTGAATTTACAGCATAAACCACAGCGGCTCTTCGGCTGAAGACTTACATCAGTTACTGTTTATATTAGCGCAGATATTCTTACTTATGTGTGTTACTATAAGGAGAAGTTTATTCGTTTGGTTTACTTGGTTCGTTTTGTTTAAAATGGTGGTGGATAAGGAGATTGTGAGATTGAGTGTCTAGAAAAGCTCTATATAAATATAAGGAATTAATATTATTATTATTATTAATTACTGCTCATTAAAATTCCCATGAAAGGGAAGTTATTACATTATACTTTTTTGTCACCTAAATCCACTTTAAACGGTCCTAAAATGACAAAACATGAAGGGCAGTGCATTTTGATAGCGCCTCCCTAAAGCACTGAGAGCTCCACCTAAAAGCACTAATA
>CAIGQQ010003609.1:1256064-1267284 GCA_903798035.1 Danio albolineatus | reverse complement strand
AATGACTAAAATGCTAAATTTTTTCAATATATATCTAGAGGGAGAGAGAGAGATTGAAAAGACATTGAAAAAAAGTGACATTTTAGTCGTTTGAAACGATATAATAAATAATATATCTATAATTAAGTCTGTAAAATCACAGAAAATGTCATTTACAACTCAAACCCAACAACTTTACACAAAAAAGTTTTCCAACTTTTCAAGGTTAAAAATTGGTGGCAGAAAGATCAAGATCTTTGCATGTAATTCATAAGCATAAATAAACGGGGAAAAAATCACAAAATATGAAACAATTTAGTTATTTTTACAGTACACTGTAAAAAATGCAGGGTTTCACACAATTCCTTCATGTTGTCCCAACTCAAATCAAGTAAGTTAACTTAATTATTTTTGCAAATTTAAGTTGATTGAACATAAAACAATTTAGTTGTTCCACAAAAAACCTTAAGAACTGTGTTGATTCAGCTCATTTTAATTAAGTTGATTAAACAAACAGCAAAAATAATGTTTTAAGTGTATTTAGACGTGAACAAAAATGTTGGTACCCTTCAATTTTGTCCAGGCCTGTTTCAATAATTTCCTTTTTTAATTCCTTTTAATAATAACCAATAAGTCACTGTAAAGGTATTTCTATGACCAGGTGGTGGTCAGGTGATTCAGAAGACCCACCCTTCACTAACAAGGTCAGTCATATAATATAGAAACACAGCCAATTTTAGATATGTCATGTATATTAAAAACCTATATCAAAATCCATATGAAAACATCTGTTTATATAGGTTCTGTCCGTGTCACTAATTTGCCAATTACATGTGATACCAATTTCAGGTGTTCGCACATACATAAGCTTTTTTTTTTTTAGTTCTTAGCCTTGATAACAGAAAATAAGACCTAGTATCTTGTAGGACACTTGCCAAAGTGAGATATGAGCTACACTCTTGAAAAAAAAAGGTTCTTCAGTGGTTCTTTAAGGTGGTTAAGGTGCTATATAGCACTTTTACTGTGTAAAAGAACTTTTAAAGCACCATAAATGTTTTTTCAGTGTTTCTTTGGGGGGTTAAAGTGCTATATAGCACCAATACTACTGGTAAGCACTTTTTCTTATAGCTAATTCTCATAACTCTTATGCCGGCTTTATTTGCGGAAATGGTAAAGTAACATTAAGAGCACCTTAAAATATAGGTGCTTTATAGCACCATTTCACAAAAGTACTATATAGCACCTATTTTTTTAAGGTGCTGTATAGCACCAAAATAGGTTCCCCCCTCATTACGAGCCAAAGAACCAGTTTTGGTGCTATTTAGCACCTTTTTCTTTTTTTGAGTGTATATAGGAGACATACCTTGTATGTACATATAGGAGACCTATATGGCCTGTATATGCACATATATGCACCTCAATTTTGCCTATATGTGGCATATGTGCAGCTTATATATTATCATATATGTGCATATATACTGCAAATAGGTCTCATATATGCACATATCCCTCATATAGGTTATTTCTATATGGGCAGGCTGGCTACGGTGTGTGTGTATATGTATATATATATATATATATATATAGCAACAAATTTCTTTCAACACACTCTCAGAAATAAAGGTACGCAATCTGTCATGTGGCAGTACCTTTTCAAAAGGTACACATTTGTACTTAAAGGGTCTATAATTGGTACCTCAAAAGTATATATTGGTACCTAAACATTTTAAGAGGAACACTTTTGTACTTTTTAGATACTAATATATACCCTTGAGGTATTAACATGGACCGTTTAGGTACAAATTTGTACCCTTTGAAAAGGTACCACCCCAGTGACAGATCGCGTACCTTTATTTCTGAGAGTGCACGTATAGGTATAACAAAGTAGGCCTACATAATATTTAAATAACCTGTCTGATCTTGTCGCTGGTCGTGTAGCTGTTTTCCTCTTGCACTTGGCGCATATTTGAAAAGATTGCACTGAACACCTTTAAAATCTCCCAGTTAAACCACTTGGAGGAAAGTAGAACAATGTTCACTCACTATACCGCTGGATTATATAAGAGCAATTCAGATAGCGCGTAATACCCGCTGCACATTACATAACATACGGCCAGCAAATGTCTGTCATTCCCCCTGTAACCTGCGAAAGCTCCTGTTGAGGGAAAGAAATCTCCACATCTGACCTTCACCGCTGCAGCCAGTGTGTGTGTGGGAGATGCTCTCAATGGACCGTGTTTAGGTCTGGACAGCAGCACAGAGTGTGTCTTTCAGGAGAGTAACTGCGGCTGTATGTGGGCATCATGCACGCGGATGTCTGCTTTCTGCTCTGCGCGTGCTTTCTCTGCACTGGAGCCCTGCAGTCCTGTAGCAAGAGCAGGTAAGAAGAGTTTGTTTTTCTTAATTATTACGGCTCACATGATGATTTTAAGTGATGTTTAGTTCACGTAGTGTTTACTAAAAGCGCGCGTTCTCCCTTCAACTTTTTATTGCGTGGGAAAGTTGTGTACGCGCATTGCTGCTCCTGTTCAACAAATAAAACCACTGGGATCTGATCAGATTTGCGTAGAAACCTTCCTAAAAGTGAATGTACGCCACAATAAATGTATATATATATATATATTACATTTTTCATGTAAAGTCTTTTTTAAGATATATTCAATTTTTTTGCATAGGAATTAAGTGGCGTATACGCACATATCCGCCGTTTTGTGCATACATCACATTTAATAATGAGAGCCCTGATGTTTATTTAATCTCCTTTAAAGGATTAGTTCACTCAAGTGGTTCCAGACTGTTTCATTCTTCTGTCGAACACAATAGAAGATATTTAGAAAAAAGCTGAAAACTGGTAACCATATTAATAAGACAACAAATAGAGCCAACTTAATGGTAAAAGAAAAATATTTACTAAAAATACTTCTAGCAACCAGTAAGAAAACAGTAACTCGAAAGTGGCTACAACTCGATCCCCCTATAAAATCTGAATGGTTGGCTGTTGTATCTAGTGTTCAAAATATGGAGAGGATGACTTTTTCTTTAAACCTACAAATGGACCTGCAATATTGGGGGAAATGGATTGTTCTTATGCCTTTACACAGTGTAAACTGATCCTTATATGTATTTTTTAATGTGACCTGTAAGGAAATACGTGACCAGTCAACTGTTCATTCAGTTCGATGTGTTATTGTATTTTTATTTTATTATCATTTAATTTTATTGATTATTTGTATTTGTATATATTTTTTTTCTTTTTCTTCTTTCTAAAAAAACCCAAAAATTAATAAAAATAAAGTATTTAAAAAAAAGCCAACAAATAGACTATAACGTTTCCAACATTTCTCAAAGTATCTTCTTTTGTGTTGAACAGAAGATAGAATCTCAAAGGTTTAAATCGAGTAAAGCGAGAGTAAATGATGACAATTTTTGGGTGAACTGACCCTTTAAAGCTTAGATAGGAGTAAATACAAATATGCAAAATATAAATGAGTAGTAATTATTCAATAATTAATTATCGGATTACTTCCTTTATTAATCGACACAGTGGAATGAACCGCCAACTTACCCAGCATGTTTTGCCCAGATGCACTTCCAGCTGCAACTTACTCATTTAGACTGTGGGGAAACCGGAGCACCCGGAGGAAACCCACACCAACACGGAGAGAACATGCAAACTCCACACAGAAACACCAACTGACCCAGCCGAGACTCAAACCAGCGACTTTCTTGCTGTGAGGCGATTGTGCTACCCACTCTGCCACCGTGACACTCTAAGTAGTAATTAAATACATAATAAAGTACACAAATTTTTAAAGTGCATAGGGTTTTCTTGTTTAGAGAGCCTGGGTATGGGTGTTGCAACTAGAAGGGCATTCGCTGCATAAAACATATGCTGGATAAGTTGGCGGTTCATTCCGCTGTGGCGACCCCGGATTAATAAAAACACTAAGCCGAAAAGAAAATGAATGAATGAATAATTCGTAGGGTGTATTATACTATAATACACCGCAGTTTACTGTAGTAAAGGCTAAAGTATACTACATTAATCATCAGTTGAATAGAGTTAATGCTACAGAATGTTGGAGTGTGGGCGTCATGGTGGCGCAGTATGTAGCACAATCGCCTCACAGCAAGAAGGTCGCTGGTTCGAGCCTCGGCTGGGTCAGTTGGTGTTTCTGTGTGGAGTTTGCATGTTCTCCCCGTGTTAGTGTGGGTTTCCTCCGGGTGCTCCGGTTTCCCCCACAGTCCAAACACATGCGCTGTAGGGGAACTAGGTAAGCTAAATTGTCTGTAGTGTATGAGTGTGAATGAGTGTGTATGGATGTTTCCCAGTGATGGGTTGCCTCTGGAAGGGCATCCGCTGCATAAAACATATGCTGGATAAGTTGGCAGTTCATTCCGCTGTGGCGACCCCATATTAATAAAGCTAAATGAATGATGTTGGAGTGTTTGTTAACAAAGTGTTGTAAATAATTTAATATATACAGCATAATACACTTTACTGTTGTATGGTTAAAACACTAAGGTTTTATTTTCATGTGGCTAGAAAAGAGCTACAACACAATATGATAAAAACAAATGTATTGTTTACCAGATGTAATCATTCATTCATACATTTTCATTTTGGCTTAGTCTCGAACCGCCTATAATCATTTATTTATTTGTTTGTTTGTTTGAATCAATGCACATATCCACAAATCAAAATAATCTAAAATGTTACAGTTTTAGGAAAAATGTAAAACAGAAGAGTGTGATACAGTTTCTGGGTCTTTATTCAGCTGTGAAGCAAACAGAAATTGCTAAAAAATGTAAAACAACAACAAAAAAGCACAACACCATGAACAAACTGTATGTTTTTAATCTGCTGTAAACATATTCGTGTCATTGATGGTGAGTCTTCTTTTATACAGAGGCTGGAAAACACGGTCATCATGAGCACTGAGGACATTAAACCGAATGGCAAATATTAAAAACATTTCAACTGTTTGCCTATATTTGAGCTGGTTATTGGTCCATCAGTGCTGTACTGTATATGAAATCTCCCCAAACACAAACATGTCTGACTCTAATGGATTTCTTGAATTGTTATTTAACGAATGCAACCTCCTGCTTTGATCAGGTCCAAGCGGGAAACGACCAGAGCAGAGCGAGACTTGCACAAACCCGGCAGGTACAGAAACAACCATTCACACTCACAATCATCTGCAAGATTTACCTGAATATTAAAGGGGACCTATTACGCAAAAAACACTTTTATAAGGGGGTTAAACACAGTTGTGTGTCAGCAGTGTGTGAATAAATCCAGACTCTAATGGTAAAAGTGTATTAATTGTATTGTTTATAATCAGACTTGATCAAAACAGTCTGCGGAAACACTTTGATTGACATTCTCCCTTTGTATGATGTCATCAGAGGGCGAAAGCCCCGCCCACTAGTGACCATCTCTCCCTCATTAGCATAGTCTTGTTTTTGAATCTGCCACAATGCTGACACACAGGCATCTGTAGCTCCGCCCTCTTCTAAAAAGAGTACAATCTCATTTGCATTTAAAGCGACAGTCACCAAAACACCACAATTAGGATCAAAGCCTAAAAGGGTCAGGTTCGGAGAGTTATAAAACATTATCTGTGTGCTATTTTGGGATGAAACTGCACACACACTCTCTAGAGACATCAGAGACTTATTTTACATCATATAAAAAGGTGCATAATAGGCTCCCTTTAAGTCAGTGTTTCTCAACTGGTGGGTCGCGGGAACATTTTTAGTGGGTCGCGGAGTGCGTGGTCAAAAAAAATAAAATAATAATTTATTTTGCTTATACCGGACTTTTATTTTGAAATGTGCGCGCGACAACAGTTCAGTTTAGTTCGGTAACTGAACATTTCTCTACCCTAACCGCTGTTTACAGTATTTATCATTTTTACTTTGTAATATTTCTATAATTTGATACATTTTGTTAAATGCAACAATAAAATATTGGGTCGCGGCTTGATGACCATGTAAAAATGTGGGTCCCGTGGCCAAACCAGTTGAGAACCACTGCTTTAAGTCATGTATGTCAATTCCAATTCCGGCTCATTGGGAATATGTGCACAGGGCTACACATCTGAGAACCATGAAATATGCACCCAGGGCTACGTATGGCTGCATTCTGTGTGTAAAACAAACACTACGGGGCAGTATGACACCTCTGATAACCTTCTGTTCATTTTCGTGCAATACAGCTGACTGTTTTCCTCCATATGGACAGCTTTTCTGTCCATAACAAAGCAAAAACAAAAAGCAAAGTGTAATCGTGTGTGTGACGGCTTTTGAAAACACTATGAGTTGGGTTTAGGGAAGAGGTCGATGGGTCAGTGTGATATATTATGCACAACGACAAAACAATTAGCTTTTTTCACGGATGCGTGCAAGAAGGACGTTGATATTGGCAGAATTGTACACCACAGCCTCTGGTAGATTCACGAGAAGCGGCATGTATGTGAAAACATGACCCAGTGACATATTTGAGATATGTACACAGCGCCCTCTCGTGGATTTGTTATGTTCGCTGTTAGTTTTTTATTATGACGTTATCATTATGACGGTGCCAGTTCCACCAATCCCTGGACACGCCATGTGATTTAAAGCTCCGACAGACCAGTGTGTGGGGTGCGCTCTGCCTCGGCGTACCTTTGTGCTCCACTCAATCTTGGGTTTTCATGCTTAGGGTTTGTTGTGATTTTATCTCAGTCTTACTGTGGTAATTCGAGTTTACTTGTTAAACTTCGTTAGCTTTAAGTAAAATGATTTAATGGTTGTTGTGTGATTCTAAACTGAATCTATGACCTTCTTGGTAGGTTTGTTTTAGTTTAGATTGAGTTTTGTTAGATTAGTTCGAGTGTTTTGCCACCTGTGTAGTTTTGAGTTTTGTAGTTTAATTAGTTTCGATCGAGTGTCGTACGCACTGAAGATGTCGGGTTTATTTTTCATTATTTATTCTTGTCGCCTAATTTAGATTTTAGATTTAAGGATTGTTTTGTTTTGTTAATTTCTTTGATTTGGCTTACACTCATTCTTTTCGTTTAAAGATAATATTGAGTCGGCGCCAGTGGTGTAGTGGTTAGTGCGTCGACACATGCACTCCGGTGTTCACGGTGACTCGAGTTTGATTCCCACCTTGCGGTCCTATGCTGATTCTTCTCTTCTCTCTGCTCCCCATGCTTTCCTGTCAATACTCTATACTGTCCTTTCCATTAAAGGTAAAAAACCCCCAAAAATATTATTATAAAAAGATAATATTGTAAATGTTTATTTCTTTTTCCCCATTTATTATTGTTACTTATTGTTTAATCCATGAAGTAAAAAGCTTAAATAGAGAATTGATTTCTCATCCTTGATCTGTCGCACTCAGTACATCTGTCTCCCCTAAATGTTACAGCATCCCACTTAAAAATCTTAAACTCGTAACAATGACCCAGTAACATATTTGAGATATGTACGCCCTCTAGTGGATCTGTGTAAACATAAACAGCAGGAATACGTAGCTCTGGACACATTTTCTGCAGTTCTCAAATATGTAGCCCTGGGCACGTATCTCTGTCAGTTCTCTGCATGGGAAACCATTCAGTTTGCATTGGAACTGTGTTTGTGCAGTTATCAGAAGCTGTTGTTTATTTGTAACCTCATTTATTCGTTAATTTCCCAGCACATTACTGATGCGAAGTCCAGATGTGACGAAAGCTCCCGTCACCAAATCCGAGCAGCTCCTGAAGCTGGACGATCACGACTTCACCATGAGACCAGGCTTTGGAGGTACAGACAACACTTTCAGTCTCAAAAACATGAGCATACTGAATATACAGCATGTTGATGCTTATGCTACTGAGTAAACATCAATGTAATTATATATCTGAACACAGTATTGAGTTTATAATGGGATAGTTCAACCGGAAATGAAAATTCGGTCATCGTTTCCTCTTCATTCATATTTTATAAGATCTTCTTAACCTCTAGGGATAGCAGAGGTGAGGATCCAAATGCAGTTTATTTAAGATTAGTCCGACAGGCATGGTTTAAAACAGGTGCAGATGGTAGCATACAGATAATCATGAGAGTAGTCAGTGTAACAGGTGAACAGGTCAAGGCAGGTGGTAAAACAACATAAAACAGTAAACAATGGGTCACGGCAAAACAACAAAGGAACCACTTATGTGATACTCACTAGGGAAACAAGACTTGGCACTGGATGAGTGTGTATGGTGTCTACACTCACCGGCCACTTTATTAGGTACACCTCACTAGTACCGGGTTGGACCCTCTTTTGCATTCAGAACTTCTATAATCCTTTGTGGCAGAGATTCAACAAGCTACTGCAAATATTCCTCAGAGATTTTGCTCCATATTGACATGAGAGCATCACACAGTTGCTGCAGATTTGTCAGCTGCACATCCATGATGCCAATCTCCCGTTCCACCACATCCCAAAGGTGCTCAATTGGATTGAGGTCTGGTGATGCTGTTCAGGTGAATTTGGTAGGCTAAATTGTCCGTAGTGTATGAGTGTGAATGAGTGTGTATGGATGTTTCCCAGAGATGGGTTGCGGCTGGATGGGCATTCGCTGCGTAAAACAAATGCTGGATAAGTTGGCGGTTCATTCCACTGTGGCGACCCTGGATTAATAAAGGACTAAGCCAACAAGAAAATGAATGAATGAACAAATAAGTCAGAAATTAAGTGAGCCTTTCTTTAAAATTAAAGAATAATCTGCTAATGTGGGGATCAAAATTATTTTATATATACTTTATTTTAAAATTTTTATTATTTATTTATTTATTATTTATTTATTATTTTAAGCTGGGTCATTTTTCTCAGCCCATTGGGAGAATATTGAGCTTGTTTTGAGGAAAAACTCACTTAAATTTGACTCGTTATTTCTGAAAACAGGTCAATTGTTTTTACTTGTCCAGAAAATGCTTCTTGATTTAAGAGTTTTTAGATATTTGGACTGTAAATTAGAAAAAAAACTTTTTTTTTGCAGCGTAAGTGTTATACACAGCTACATCCTCTGAGTAAAATGTACTCAGTTCAGAGTGTTTTTGGTCCCTCTCTAAATTGAGTAAAAGTTACTCAGCAGCAGAGTTAAAGTTAATGAGACAATAAAAGGATAAATTAATGATGATTGAGCACAGATGATGAACACCTGCTGTTAATAAGCAAAATCAGAAGAGAAACACAAAACTACAACTGACTTCAAACAGCAGCAGCAGATTCACTTATCGCCAAAACACAAAAAGTCGGGTTGTTTTTTATTGTTGTTGTAAAAAATTACTTAATGGAATTTCGTAGAGTGTGGCAGAAATAAGGCCAAACAGGTTGGTAATAAGCTGCTGTTTGTGGAGTTGCTAAATGATGCTCTGCTGAGATTTTGAGAGATTAAATGCGTTTTATTTCAGTTTATTTCATCTAAGGCTGTGACTGAAGGTAAATGTAGTTTTGTGTTTCTCTTCTGATTTTGCTGATTAACAGCAGGTGTTCATCATCTGTGGTCAATTATCATTAATTTATCCTTTTATTGTCTCATTAACTTTAACTCTGCTGCTGAGTAACTTTTACTCAAAGGGACCAAATACACTCTGAACTGAGTACATTTTACTCTGAGGATTTTGCTGTGTATCATTAGCTTATTGGCGTATTTACTAATGTGCAATGATTCTCATTAGTGCATTAATGACAGATATATGAAAGAGCAGAATTTCTTAATAAACAGCCCAAGAATCAGACTTATGTAGGATTTGAACTGACATCACAGGCAATCAGCTTTACATAAGCTCAGGGCAGATTATAACACTGATTCACTGTGGCTCCAAGCCAGCAGCACTCACTTATCTGCCCGTATCTTCACTGGAGTTCACATGAACTGTAAATACTACGGTCAGATCAGACCCAGATTAAGGGTGATGGAAATAATGCCCCGAGGTGAAAAAAAGGACATGCTTTTCTCAAATTCTGCTTCTGCTAGTTTTGTGCTGCTTTGTCGACCGCTGATTAACAAACAAGGGCGTTAGAGATCTGCTCAAACGTGTGCAGCGCTTCATAAGATAGTCATGATATTATGAATAGGAGGTTTTATGCATGCTTATGGCGACTGTCACTAAGAGTCATTCACTCCGTTGTGTTTTAAATGCAAAGATGACATTGTTTAAGATGTGTTTATGACAACTTGACATAATATAACCTTTGACATTATCATAGCTTGTCATAAATCCGTCATAAACATGATTGTCATTGTAAAATGCTGAAGTGATAGCGCTCCTGATACTTCAGCCTCCACATCAAAGCTCCTGAAAGCAGAGAAGGTCAAGCTGCTCCAAGATTGGCCAGCCCAGTCACCAGACATGAACATTATTGAGCACGCCTGGGGTAAGATGAAGGAGGAGGCGTTGAAGATGAACACAAAGACTCTTGATGAACTCTGAGAGTCTTCACGCTTTCTCTGCCGTTCCAGATGACTTTATTAATGCGTTATTGGAGTCACTGCAGAGATGTGTGGATGCAGTCCTCATCCAAGCTCATGGGAGTCACACACAATATTCATTCTGTCTCCACTGCAGCAGGACTTTATATTCTATACTGGACATTATTGAAGGTTCAGTGACGAGACTTTAGTCTGAGCAGAGTCAGACCGCACTGTCCTCATTACATCAGTCAACATCAACACATGATCATATTTTACTGTGGTGAAATCAGTGTAATCTAGAGGCCTTCGCCTTTCATATGAGCCACTGCCAATACCAAATGATCAACTGGAAGTCCAGCTATTGTTTGCAGTTCCTAAAACTTGGATCCGCGACAATACTTTTTTTTAACCCTTTATTGCACATGTCCAAAAACACCTCTAGATATCATTAAAAAGGGATTTTTATACTAAATTTGGGATTTCCATAATTCATTTATTATGGCACGGTTAAACTGGTATTGTAAACATAAACATTTAACTGTTTGATTTTGTGTTTACTCTGTTGTCATCACTTGAAATATAAAACTGAGTATGTGCTTGATTTCAGGGCCCGCGATACCTGTGGGTGTTGATGTTCAGCTGGAGAGTCTGGACACCATCTCTGAAGTCGATATGGTAAGAGAATGACATTTGTCTTAATGTATATATACCGGCCACTATATTAGGTACACCTGTGTAACTGCTCGTTAACGCATATTTCTAATCAGCCAATCACATGGCAGCAGCTCACTGCATTTAGGCA
>CAIGQQ010003609.1:1239390-1252662 GCA_903798035.1 Danio albolineatus | reverse complement strand
TCTAGTGGATTTGTCGTCTGAAACGTACAACAAAACATACCTTAGGTAGCGTTTTAGATTAGCGAAAATGTAGACAGCACCCTCTAGTGGATTTAACATCTAAAACGTGCAACAAAATATATTCTTATTAATTATTTTAGATTCGCAAAAAATGTAAACAGCGCCCTCTAGTGGGTTTATCATCTGAACTGTACAACAAAATCTACCTTAGGTAACATTTTAGATGGGCAAATATGTTGACAGCGCCCTCTAGTGGATTTAACATCTAAAACATGCAACAAAATGTACTGCAAGTTGTTTTTTTGCATTCGCTAAACCACAGAAAGATTTTGCACCAAAATATATTCTAAAAACTAGACAGCGCCTGGTCATCAGAAATTTGTCATCAGAAATGCACAACAAAGCATACCTTAGGGAACATTTTAGATTGGCAAAAATGTAGACAGCGCCCTCTGGTGGATTTCTCATCTGAACTGTGCAACAAAATGTATTCTTATGAATTATTTTAGATTTGCAAAAAATTTAGACAGCGCCCTCTAGTGGGTTTGTCATCTGAAATGTGCAAAAAATGTATTCCTATTACCTTAGATTGGCAAAAAAAACTTAGATGGCACCCTCCAGTGCATCTAAAACATGTAATGAAATGTATTCTGTCAATTTTTCTAGATTTGCTAAAACTTAGACAGCGCCCTCTAGTGGATTTCTCATCTGAAGCACACAACAAAATGTAGCAGATTCACAAAAATGTAGACAGCGCCCTCTAGTGGATTTTCATCTAAATTGTATAACAAAACATACCTTAGGGAACAATTTAGATTGTCAAAAATGTAGACAGCGCCCTCTAGTGGATTCATCATATAAAATGTGCAACAAAAGGTTTATTTATTAATTATTTTAGATTCGCAAAAAAGCAGACAGCACCCTCTAGTGGATTCGTCATTTGAAACGTGCAATGAAATGTACCCAGAGCATCGTATTTTCCTTTTCACAAAAATGCAGGCCAAGGCACGTATTTCCAAAGAGCCTGGGTCGAATCCATCCAAGATCCAATCTATCCAGCTCTGATTCTTGCTTTAGACGAGTGAACGTGTGGATTAATACATGGGAATCTGTGGGATTAATGCAACGCACATGTCCGTTCAGACACAAAGCGGGCTCATTGGTGAGCTTTAATCTCTAAGCTGTCCCACAACCAGCGTGCTGGATAAAAATGACTTTATTCTTCTATACATCTCCACGCACAATCTGTGAGCATCTGATCCAGGTCTGTCCTTTCATCCCAGGCCAGATGGCTGATCTGTAGGGTTTTGTTAATGACTGTACAGTGCATTCAGACAGTTTCCCAACAATATTTGACATATTTTATGTTGCAGATGCATACTAAAATGCTTTAAATAGAGTTTTTTTACATCAGTCTGTCATCAATTTTGAAAGATTATATCAATTTACTTTAGTCTACAGGCCACATACATCAATGTCCACATAAAGGATTATTAATTGTAATCACTACTTATTTATTTATTTATTAAAGGGATAGTTCACTATAAAATGAACACTTCCTCACTATTTACTCACAATCAAGGGGTTGCAAATGTTTATAGAAAATCTTAATTCTGTTGATCACAAACAAATAAAGATATTGTGAAGAATGTTGGAAAAAGCAGCCATTGACATGCATAGATACTGTAAATATCCCCAAAAAGATCTCTATAAATACTATGGATGTCAATGGCTCTTTCTTCCAGCATTCACAGTTTACCTTCATTTTGTGTTAGGAAACAGAAGAAAGAAACTCAAGTGGAGGATGATAAATGAATACAGAATTTTTGGGTGTACTGTCCCTTTAAATCATAAGTCTGTCCCATAACAAAATGAATGGCTCTGAATGCTTCATGTAGTAGTTTTATATAACCCTCAAAGACGAGACTTCCACATCCAGACAGTTTCTATGTTATGGATTTGTTTGATGCGTATCAGAAACACAATCTTTACATTTTCCGTGCTCACTCAACAGGGTCACGGTCACATCGATGTGTAACATGGACCTCAGTCACTTTCCCCTGGACACCCAGACGTGCTCGCTGGAGATCGAGAGCTGTGAGTAATGCCGTACATTAAGAGCGATGCGCTGTATTTAGGGATTGTTGAGCTAAAAAAATCACAATTCTTGATTTTTGTCGGGGCAACTGAATTGTTTTATGTTCAATCCACTTAAATTTGTAAAGATATTCAAGATAAATTAATCGGTTTGTGTTGGGACAATATGAAGGAATTGTGTGGATCCCTGCATTTTTTTTACAGCGTTTGTAAAGTAATATTTTCTGTCTTTTAGTAGATCTATTATATGATAGACTTGCTTTGTTTATCAAATATGTGGATCTAACTGGGTTTGCAATTAAATCTTTTAAATACAAGATAAAAAGTTATCATTTTCTGTTCAATGTGTTCAGTTTTTAGTTACTCAAAATATGACATTTGCTGCTTGTTTAAACTACTTATTTAAAATAAGTTGAATCAACGCAGGGTGATTCCTCCGGGTGCTCCGGTTTCCCCACAAGTCCAAACACATGCGCTATAGGTGAATTGGGTAGGCTAAATTGTCCGTAGTGTATGTGTGTGAATGAGTGTGTTTGGTGTTTCCCAGTGATGGGTTGCAGCTGGAAGGGCATCCGCTTTGTAAAACATATGCTGCATAAGTTGGCAGTTCATTCCGCTGTGGCGACCCCTGAGTAATAAAGGGAGTAAGCTGAAAGGAAATTGAATGAATGAATGAATCAATCAATACAGTGAAGATCCTAACCTTCGACCACCACCTGTTTCACCATGAACCGGCTCTCTAAGGCTTCCCCTGCATGAGGATGTCCCACGTCGCTCCTTCGGGCTGATCCTGGCCAGGTTCTTTGGGTAAAAACCCGGCCACCAGGCCCTCGCATACGAGCCCTAACTCCAGGCCTGGCTCCAGGGTTGGGGGTATGTACTGTTGAGGCCCCGGCTTCGCCATACCGGATGACGTTAAATTCCTCGATGTTACTGGCATGAGTGGTTTTTGAACTGCACTTAGTCCGACCTGTCACCTAAGACCTCAGGGAGACCCTAGAGGCATTAGCCCCCGACGACATATCTCTTAGGACCACTCAAACCCCTCCACCACGATAAGGTGGCAGTTCATGGAGTAGCCGAAAGGCAAAGCTCTCGATTTACCGGTCAATCTACATTCCTTCTCTCACCTATGGTCATGAGCTTTGGGTGACCCAAAGGACAAGATCTCAGATACAAGCAGCCGAAATGAGTTTCCTTCACAGGGTGGCAGGGTGCGCCCTTATGGATAGCGTGAGGAGCTCTGACACCCGGGAGGAGCTCAGAGTAGAGCTGCTGCTCCTCCACATCGAGTGAAGTCAGCTGAGGTGGCTCTGGCATCTGTTTCAAATGCCTCCTAGACTCCTAGGGAGGACACGCCGGAGGGACTGTGTCTCTCAGCTGGCCTGGGATCCCCCCCGGAGAAGCTGGAGGAAGTGTCTGTGGAGAGGGAAGTCTGCAGTCTCCTAAGACTGCTGCCTGAGCGATCCGGCCCCAGAAAATGAATGAATGAAAATGAATGAATGAATGAATCAACATTTTTTGGTGGTACAGCATAATTGTTTTGTAAATGCACTCAACAATCCCTGAATGAGCTACAGAATGTTACATTTTCACGCATTCGTATTCTCTCAGTGCTGCGGGAGTTTGGTTTGTGGCGCCACCTGCTGGACTCTCTTGTTAGTCAAGGGTCAAATGTTATATCCTCAGCATTAGCATATCAGCTATTGACTAGATATTCTTCAAGATACTAGTATTCAGCTTAAAGTGACATTTAAAGGCTTTACTAGGGTAATTAGGGTAAAGATAGGGTAATTAGGCAATTGAATCATTGCGCTTTAGGCGTGCTATGGATGTGCTTTTTCTCGAAGCAACCTAATTGGTAGAATTTTTTCCCAACATACCAATTATTACATCTGGGCCAAATATTACATTTCACATCTGGCCCAGGCAACGCAGTGGCGCAGTAGGTAGTGCTGTCGCCTCACAGCAAGAAGGTAGCTGGTTCGAGCCTCGGCTGGGTCAGTTGGCATTTCTGTGTGGAGTTTGCATGTTCTCCCTACGTTCGCGTGGGTTCTGCGTTCTGGGTGCTCTGGTTTCCCCCACAATTCCAAAGACATGTACAGGTGAATCGGGTAGGCTAAATTGTCCGCAGTGTATTAGTGTGTATGAGTTTGTATGTGCGTTTCCCAGAGATGGGTAGCAGCTGGAAGGGCATCCGCTGCGTAAAATGTGCAGGATAAGTTGGCGGTTCATTCCACTGTGGTGACCCCAGATTAATAAAGGGACTAAGTCGGAAAGAAAATGAATGAATGACATCTGGCCCAAGTATTGTGTGCCGCCTTGAAGACAGTGCCACCTATGCCAAACCAGGGCCATGTTTGGCCCACATGCTCAATGCCAGTGCCAGATAAATGCCTGCTGTGCCAGATTTGGGCCAATTATTTGCTACCTGCCCGTCTTTATATAACAGTGGTTTGCTCTGGAGACAATCCAACACTAATATTGCTGAAAGGGGCTAATAATATTGATCTTAAAATGGTTTAAAACTATTAAGAACTGCTTTTATTCTAGCTGTAATAAAAGAAATAAGACTTTCTCCAGAAGAAAAAATATTAGAGGAAATACTGAGAGAAACTCCTGAATCTGAGAAACAGCATCTGGGAAATATTTGACAAAGAAAATAAAATGAACACGAGTAACTCTGACTCCAGATGTATGTAATGTGAGTCTCCTGACCACTTGGCGAATAAATCTGATTCTGATTTCCCTCGCAGACGCCTACACTGACGACGACCTGATGCTGTACTGGAAGAGAGGGAACAAATCTCTGCAGACGGACGACAAGATCTCCCTGTCTCAGTTCCTCATCCAGGAGTTTCACACCACCACAAAACTAGCCTTCTACAGCAGCACAGGTCTGCACCGACCCGTCTCACTCTGACAGCTGTTACCTTCCTCCATATTATCTCACATCATGTCATGTTGCGTAATGCCGTAATTCCCCTCTAGCAAAAGATTGGTGTCATAACTTCATCCGGTAAACCGTCAGATTTCTGTCTGGTGACCTAAAGGGATACTCACTGTTTGCTCTCCCTCAAGTGGATCCAAACCGCTATGAGTTTCTTAAATACCAAAGAATATATTTTGAAGAAAGTGGGAAAACCTGTAACTATTGACTTCCATCTGTTGAGCGTGTTCGTAAACACAGCTGATTTGCCATAATATTCACCAGTACTCAACAGAAATGACTGTGATTGGGCGTGAAGGTCATTAGCACTGTCGCCTCACAGCAAGAATGTCTCTGGTTAAAGTCCCTACTAAACCAGTTGACATTTCTGTGCAGAGTTTTGCTCGTTCTCCCTGTGTTCGCGTGGGTTTTCCCCATGTTCTCTGGTTTCCACAGTCCAAAAACACACAACCTAAGTTAATTGAACATACTAAATTGATCCCATAGCCCAGCTCTTAGCGAGTACACCTCCCCTCAGCCATCCAATATCTGTCATTAGCCAGAAATAAGCCGGGGGAGTTCTCCAGATCTACCTGAGCTCAAACTCTCCTTTCGCCCTGCAAACAGGAGGGAGCCCCAGGCTCGAGGATCTTATGAGCTCAGGGCTTTCTCCCGGGACAGCATGCCAAACACGCTTTATTATCAATCATCAGCTGAATGTGAACTCTTGAATAATCAGTCTCGAACAGTCCTGTTGATCATTGGTGCTGTGTAATTACTAAAAATCTCCTCTCTTAATATTCTCCTGCAGGTTGGTACAATCGTCTTTACATCAACTTCACTCTACGGCGCCATATTTTCTTCTTCCTGCTTCAGACGTATTTTCCCGCCACTCTGATGGTCATGCTGTCGTGGGTGTCCTTCTGGATCGACCGGCGTGCTGTTCCTGCCAGAGTTCCTCTGGGTCAGATATTTGCAATCCCATTTGTAATTGCAAACCATTTAACAACAAACAAGACTTAACTGACCCTCCACGAATGACACCATTTTAAACATTCACCCCTGATGTGTTTGCAGGCATCACGACGGTGCTCACCATGTCCACCATCATCACCGGAGTGAACGCCTCCATGCCCAGAGTCTCCTACATCAAAGCTGTGGACATTTACCTGTGGGTCAGCTTCGTCTTTGTCTTTTTATCTGTCATAGAGTACGCCGCAGTGAATTACCTGTCCACTCTGCAGGAGCGCAAAGAGAGGACACAAAACAGCCGGGTAAGCTGAGATGGTTCACTTCTCGTTCTGCAATTTCCAAAAATTACTTTGTAATTTGGACAATGATTTCCCACAGCTTCTGAAATTACTTGAATTTTCCTTTTAATATATGTTCAATTTTTTGTTTCCATAATTATGGTTCCTTTAATCAGGATTATCCAGTTATTGACAAGAGGGGGTTCTGTCCCGACCCATTTATTCAGAATTAATTTCCTCCCCAGCATCAGTAGAGGTTTAAAGACATCTGAATGTCAAAGGACATTCCCAAAGACAATGAAAGAACGTGCCGATACTATTATTGCATTTTGAACATTGAGGTGAAGCAGTGTTATTTACTTACCCACATAGCAAACTTTCTCTGGCCCAGATCTGGCCCACACAATCAGTTTTTGCTTGGCCCACATGCTGCAGTGAATTACGGTCCATGATTGGACCAAGTCTGGCTTCCATACAAGGGCCAAACATGGACCATACCTGGGCCAAGTCTCAGCCAAGTTAATAACCCATAACTGGGCCTGAACTGGGCCAGATCTGTTGGTGAGTCACGACTGCAATGAATTTGATAAACCCATGAATCATTGTGCTTTAGGTGTGCTTTGGCTGTGCTTTTCCTCAAAGTGACCTGATTGGTAGAATTTTGTCTTTACTCTAAAATAATCTGAATATATTTTAAAAGTGGGTCATGATACGCCAAACTTACATGGCCCACATTTACATTGTTAACATCTGGTCCAAATACTACATTTGATATCTGGCCCAAATCTTGTGCGCCACCTTAAAGACGGTGCCAACTCTGCCAAACCCGCGCCATGTTTGACCCACATGCTGTATGCTGTGCCAGCTTTATGCCAAATCTGGGCCAGAATTCGTTGCTACCTGGGTAACTATATTTATTTGGGGATATATAAGCTCTATGTACAATATTAAATTGCATTCCTTCAAATCTGTTGCAGACTGAAATATTCAAGGGTAGTCTGACAATATCATCCCACACATTTTCATCAATGTCGCATTTTAAGTTCTTACTCCATGTCTTCTGCAATGAAATCAGATTGTCTGCTTTATACTGGTTTATCCCCAGGTAACAACGAATTCTGGCCCAGATTTGGCATAAAGCTGACATAGCAGGCGTTAGTCCGGCACTGCATACAGCATGTGGGCCAAACATGGCGCGGGTTTGGCAGAGGTGGCACTGTCTTTAAGGTGGCGCACAAGACTTGGGCCAGATATCAAATGTAGTATTTGGGCCAGATGATATAAATGTAAATGTGGGCCACGTAAGTTTGGCGTATCATGACCCACTTTTAAAATACATTCAAATAATTTTTGAGTAAAGAAAAAATTCTACCAATCAGGTCGCTTTGAGGAAAAGCACAGCCAAAGCACGCCTAAAGCGCAATGCTTCATGGGTTTATCAAATTCATTGCAGTCGTGACACACCAACATATCTGGCCCAGTCATGGGTTATTAACTTGACTGAGATTTGGTCCAGGTATGGTCCATGTTTGGCCCTTGTATGGAAGCCAGACTTGGTCCAATCATGTACCGTAATTCACTGCGGGATGTGGGCCAAGCAAAAACTGATTGTGTGGGCCAGATCTGGGCCAGAGAAATTTTGCAATGTGGGTCATGGAATAAAATTTGGGTATAAAGTGCTTAACTTCAGTATTTTTAAGAAAGAATGTATCCAAAAAGAAATCAGAGCTATTCAAATCACACTTTATTCTTTAGTATATTTAATTTAATTATAGTCATTTTAACTATTTAATAATGAGGCGTTTGAATCAGAATGGGGAAATGCATATCCTAAATAAAGAAATAAATGAAATTAATAAATGTTAAACGTGCAAGGTTAAAAGAACTAGAGAGAAACTATTTTCATTCGTCAGACACCCATATATAAATATACTATAGTAATATATAGGAAATACTACTGTGTTTTTAACCACACTGACACCTCCAATAGAGCTAAATCAGCTAAAATGTTGCTAGATTTGGTGTTTATGTACAGGCGATATATATTACACCACCAAAAATGATTGAGCTCATGTTCACGAGTTGTAAGATCATTGATTGTCATGACAGACCTATGAGATTTCAGTTTACTGCATTGCAAATGAACATGTCGTTGTGTTTTGCAGGTGCAGCAGTTGCCGTGTACCTGCGGGATGACCCATCCTGGTCAGATGATGATGAGCAGCAGCTACAGCGAGATGGACATGATGACCACGGGGAACTACGGCATGTCGGAGCTGAACGACACCAAGCAGGAGCAGTTCCTGGTTCATCTGGTAATGGATAATGAACAGGGCGCTCAAAGGCCCGCCGTCACCACCAGCAGCACTTTAAATATAGACACTCACGCTATAGACAAGTACTCGCGGGTCATCTTCCCTGGAGCGTACACACTCTTCAACGTCATATACTGGTCCATCTACTCACAGTGACCACCGATACATGGGAAACGTGGCTTTTTATGACGTTGCAACAGGGAATCATGTTGCAAAAGCATCTGATAACATACAAAAACAGTCCGTGTAATGCATTATGTGGGCAGATAACATGGTTTGTGATTGTCAATATACAGCAGCTGACGTCAAAACGATGAATACCTGAAGTTTTTATTCTTTTAGTGATGCTTAAACAGCCCGTTATGCAATATTTAAGGTCATATTTTAGTTTTGGGGGTCTCTGACAACAGGCTGATCTGCATGCAAGATCGAAAAACACTTTTATTGTGTTATAATATGCATTTATGTTTACCTAATTACCCCAGCGACTTCCATATGACTCGTTTAGCGATTTATTTGTTCTCAAACCCCTCCTTAGCGCGATGCTAATCTGCGCTGATTGGTCCGATGACCCAGTCTGCTGTGATTGGTTGAGTGTGTTCAGCGTGAGACAGAGAGAAACGCCCACCATGGCTTATCAACAGTGTTGAAGTAGTCAGAGTGCATAGTGTATGTGCGAGCCCAAAGCAGCGCAGTTTAACACCAGTATATTGTAAGAAAAACATGAGGACGACGTGGAGATCTCAATGAAGATGTTTATTCAGCATAGCAGTCTCAAAATACACGGCAGTATCTTGGGTTCACCAGAGTCAGAACGAACCCTGAACATTCTTAAACTCAAACCTTCATACTGTTTTAGCTGTCGCCTTTCGACTTGCCTTTTATATGTAAATCAAGTTGCTCCTTGGCTGTTGACCCAGCTGTATTCTCTGGCCCCATTTACACGAATGCGTTTTCGTTTTAAAACGCATAAGTTTTGCTACGGTTACGCCATCCGTCCACACTACGCCAGAGTTTTCGAGCCCCAAAAACGGAGCGTTTTAATTCTAAAACGCTGCTGCTCCGTCTCAGTGTGGATGGGGGAAACGGAGACGTCTGAAAACGGAGGAGCTCCTGAGATTCACTACTCGATTGGGGCTTTTGGGTCATTGCGTATCCTTCCCTTATTCGTCAAGCCCCTATCACATGACTATAACGCCACCGGCAGACCAGCCTTCACAGTAAACAACATCATGGACACAGAAATGGGAGCGTTGTTTGCACTATTGTCTGTTTTAGGCGCCATTGTGCAGTTAAACTCTGCCTTTACTACAACAGCTGCATATATTCGCAAGAGGCAAACTACTGTTCCAGCACTCGCTAATCGCTCGCGTTTCAAGCGGCGTAAGCCCTATTTAGAACGCCGAGCGAGACACGTGCTTCCTGTTTATACTTGAACGCTCATGCCCAGAGTGCGCGAATGGTCACGTGATATACGTTTGTGGTGGAGTAGTGTGGACGGAGATATGTTCAGAAACACTGGGTGAAACGCTAGTGTGGGCGCGGATCGTTTTCATGCTAAAACGCCATTTTTTAAACTAAAACGCACTAGTGTAAACGGGGCCTCTATCTCTCCGTGTTAACGCAGTTTCAACACCATTGATGAGATGGTTCTCTGTGCACCACACCTGTCCCCATTCTACAACTGGTCGAGATGTAAACACCTCAAACAAGGCAGAGACAACAAACTGTCGACTTCTTTTTTCTCTCATAAGTCAGCCCTTTTGGGTAATGAGCAGCAATTCACCTTTTGGAGTGGAAGTTGGGTCGAGGCAGACTCATTTCTTACAATATGCTCTATTCTTAACCACGACACACATTCAGTATTAATCCACACATCGGGGAAAGCTGAACTATTATGAAACTTGAGCGCCACACGTGTAGGAACAGCTGATGGTGGCCACAGCAATGACAAACGGCAGTGGATCGCGAGCGACTTTCAACAGACATTTAACTGACTATAGGAAACTTTGAAAAGTACATGTCAACTTACACTAACCCCAACCCCAACAGTCTACTAATAATCTAATGAGAATTAGTGGCAATGTAACTTAAATTCAACAAACGGACCATCAAAATAAAGTGTGACCTAATATTTGTACAAAAGTGCTGAAACCTTTCACTGCATGCAAGCTCAGATGGGGAAATGACAGACTAAACGAACACAAAAAACACTGTCATGAGGACCAAAACTCTTTATTTAATAGTGCGCAGAAGAAAAAGATGAAAACCAAAAATACTTGCTAGTTTATGTTGTTGAACACAATAGAAAACAAATTTTTTTTTGCAGAATTGATGCATTTAATGCAAAACAATATTAGGGAAAGCATTTAAAATCAATTGTGACCACAGATCGTGTGCAAAACTAGGGTTGGGCGATGTCCACCAATCTGGCATCGTACGATGTCTAATGTGAAACATCGAGATGGACGATGGCATCGTCGTCATAGGCGGTGGTGAATTAATTATTTATCAATAATACATCAATTATTGAGGAATGAATTATTTGTAGCCTACCGTTTCAGCTGACTCACATAGTCTTAGTTCTACCCATAACCCAGTCATAAATAAATAAAGATAAGCCACACACAGATGACCACCTGTCAGTCACTGTCCCCGCAGGACTCTAGCATGAACAGGCAGAGTGATCTGTGTCCTTATAATGGCGTCCACAAACTCGGTTGGTAAAAAAGCTGAACAACCGATAGTATCTGACTGAAGCAGTGTACTGACGCTGAGACACGTTACCTGATAGATTCAGAAGACCGAAGAGTCGTTAGATAGAGACCAGATTAATTAAAGATCACGTTTAACAACTATAGTGAGACGCCATGCAGCGGGACATCCTTAATAAACTGTCCCATGTGCACTGCTCTCTGGGGCTTAGTGCTCAAAGCACCCGCTGACTGCCTGGAGCTCAGTGCTAGTGTGTGTGTGTGATGTGTGTTTTCAGCAGTATAGTGTGGACGGAGCGCTGTTAGAGAACCGTCAGTGTGGATGTGGATTGTTTTCGTTCGTAAGTGAAGTTTATTTATAAACAATTTTCGAGAGGATCACGTGCTTATGATTGTTCTCAGCTGTTCCAGCGTCAGCTCATGATCGATTATCCAATCAGATGATTCCTAACTCTCTATAAATAACCAAATTTTTTTATCTCAACATCTTTGTCTTGAAGAACCCACCCACCCCTACTTTCCCTCCGTTTCAAATAGGCGACACGGCGGCCCAGTGATTAGCACTGTCGCCTCACAGCAAACTAAATGGAGTCTTCATGTTTAACTCAGGAGTGCTTTAGAAAACTCGATGACAGGACTGTCCTGAATGTTAGACGTCAGTTTGATGTTGTTTTGACCTCAAGGTCATTTACGTACATTTTAGAGACACTAAATCCAGTGTAAATTTGTGGTCAATTTGTTACTGAAGCTTTCAGATGAATAAAACTTTTCTCATAATACTTTTTGCGTCATTATTTTGATTGTCAACATGTGGACGTCCGATAGACGTCACGGTTTTGACATCAGATTACTGACTTTATTTCTGATGTCGTTTTGACATCGAGGTGATCAGTTGTGGGAAAATATGGTCAGGACTAACAAGTCTTCCTGTGACATTCAGATGACAGAGCCAGGATTTGTTCCTGCCACCATTAACCCGAGTATTGTTGTTGACCATTTCCATCACTTTATGTTTAACACGAGGGCGCTCGACAAAAATCGATTACAGGACTGTCAGTTTGGTGTTGTTTTGATGTCATGGTAGTTTACACACACTGTAGGGATACAAAATCCAATGTAAATTTGCTATTTGTAATCGACATTAATTAAGAGATTAATCAAACTTAAATAATACTTTGTTCATTATTGTGTTGGTCAAAAGGGCATCAGCGAGTGGATGTCAAATAGACGTCATGGTTTTGACACCAAACTGATTAGCATTTTTGACTTTTATTGATGTCGATTTGACCTCAAGTTTCTCACTTGTGGGTAACAACCCGAGTATTGTTCTTCACCACGTCCATCACTTCATGTTTAACTCAAGGGCGCTCTACGAGAATCGATTACAGGACTGTCCTGAATGTTTGACGTCAGTTTGATGCTGTTTTGACGTCATGGTAGTTTACACACACTGTAGGGATCCAAAATCCTGTGTAAATACGACATTTGTACTCGAAGCTTTGAGATTATTAAATCTTATATAATACTTTGTTCAGTATTGTGTTGGTCAAACGGGCATCAGTGTGTGGATGTCAAATAGACGTCATTGTTTTGACACCAAACCGATTTGCGTTTATGACTTTTATTGATGTCGTTTTGACCTCAAGTTGCTCAATTTATAGGAATAGATGGTCTGGACAAACGCGTCTTGATTTTTTGCTGTGACTTTCAGACAGCAGAGCCAGGATTTGTTCCTGCCACCCAATAATGTTGTTGACCACGTCCATCACAGTGCCGTACAGAGAGTCGTGACACTGACAGTCCTAACGACTCAATCGCTCAAAGAGTTCCAGGAGGTTTGATGTGGGCAACTGGAGTACATGGCGTTAGAGAGATAAAACTGGGGATTTTGGTAACCAGGGATGAATAACAGCACTGATTCTTGCAACATGAATATATTATATAACAAATATATATTTATTACACCG
>CAIGQQ010003609.1:1176761-1195578 GCA_903798035.1 Danio albolineatus | reverse complement strand
AACCATCCTTCCATCCGTCGGTCCATCCATTTATCATCCATCCATCCTTTTTTCATCCTTCAATCCATCCATTTATCATCTATTCACCCATTTTTCCTCCATCCATTCATCCATCCACCCATTTATCATCTATCCACCCATTTTTTATCCATCCATCCATCCATCTATTTATCATCCATCAATCTATTTTTCATCCATGCATCCATTTATCATTCATCTTTTTATCCATCCAATGTTTATCCATCCATCCATCCATCCATCCATCCATTAATTTATCATTCATCCATCATTTATAATCTTTCCATATATCTATTCATCCATGCATCGTCACCCAAAACTATTCAGATCCTAAACCCAAGACGGAAAGAACAGAGGACCCGTGACAGAACCCTAATGTGTTCGATATCGAGCATTTATTTGAGCGCAGTACTCGCTCTAGAAGTCCCAGAAGTTACTGCGGCTGAATAGAGGAGGTTGGAAGCGCAGCATTTTCTACACCTGTGATTGTAGAAGCTTCTTCAGATTATTAAAGTGAAGAGTTTCGCGTTGGGGAATCCAGAATGATGCTCTGCTGTGAAAAAAACACCCTCTGACACTGGCTAATGATTGATGGATGATAAATGGATGATGGTTGAACAATGGTTGGATGGATGGTAAATGAATGGATATATTGGTGAATAGACGGATGGATGAATGGAAGAAAAATGGGTGAATAGCCGGCAGCTAGCTCTCTGCTACTCTCACATGGTCGCCCACTGAAGCTAAGCAGGGCTGCGCCCGGTTAGTACCAGGACGGGAGACCAGCAGGGGGCGCCCAACCTGCGGTCTGTGTGGGTCCTACTGCCCCAGTATAGTGAAGGGAACTGTATACTGCTCAGTGAGCGCCGTCTTTCAGATGAGGTCTGTGGTCGTTAAAACTCCCAGGATGTTCTTCGAAAAAGAGTAGGGGTTTAACCCTGACATCCTGACCTCCTAACATCCCCATATCATAATTGGCTTCATCACTCTGTCTCCTCTCTACCAATCAGCTGGTGTGTGGTGTGCAGTCTGGCGCAAAATGGCTGCCGTCGCGTCATTCAGATGGATGCTGCACACTGGTGGTGGATGAGGAGATCCCCCCATTGTGTAAAGCGCTTTGAGTGCGCAAAAAAGCGCTATATAAATGTAAGGAATTATTATTATTATTATTATTATTATTATTATTATGATAAATGGATGGATTGAAGGATAAAAAATGGATGGATGGTAAATAGATGGATAGAACGATTGATGGAAGGATCGATAAAAATTGATGGATGGATAAAAAACGGAAGAATGATAAATGGATTCATGGATGAAAAATAGATTGATGGATAGAAGGATGGATGGATGGATGGATGAATATATATGGATAGATTATAAATGGATGGATGATGCATGGATAGATCGATGGATGGATAGATCGATGATAAATGGATGGATGGCTAGAAGGATGAATGGATGGGTGGATGATAAATGTATGGTTGGACCAACGGATGGAAGGATGGTTGAAAAATTGATGGATAGATAAAAAATGGATAGATGGATGGATGATAGATAGATAGAACAATGGATGGAAGGATGGATAAATTGATGGATGGATAAAAAATGGACAAATGAAAAATTGATGGATGGATAAAAATGGTTGGATGGATGATAAATGAATGGATGGATTGATAAATAGAAGGATACATGGATTGATAGATGGATGGATGATAAATGAATGGGTGGATTGATGGATAGAAGGATGGATGGATAAAAATGGATGGATAGATGGTACATGTATGGATGCATAGAAGGATGGATGGATGGATAGATGGATGGATTAAATGGTTAGATGGATGAAAAATGAATGGGTGGATTGATAGATAGAAGGATGGATGGATGAAAAATGGATGGATAGATGGTACATGGACGGATGGATATATGGATGGATGGATGGATAATGGATAAATAGATGGTGGATGAAAAATGGTTAGATGGATGAAAAATGAATGAGTGGATTGATGGATAGATGGATGAAAAATGGATGATAGATGGTACATGGATTGATGGATAGATGGTGGATAAATGGATGGATAGAAGGTTGGGTGGATGGATGGATGGATATGTCTACCTGTATGTACAGATGGATGGATGAAAAATGATGGATGGATGATAAATGGATGGATGGATTGATGAATGGATGGATAGAGGGATGGATGAAAAATAGATGGATCAAAAATGAATGGATGGATTGATGAATAGAAGGATGAATGGATCGATGGATGAAAATGGATGGATGAAAAATGGATGGACAGATGGTACATGGACGGATGGATGATAAATAGGTGGATGGATGGTGGATGATGGAGGAAAAAAGTATGGATAGATGATAGATGGATGATTAATGGATGGATAGAAGGTTGGGTGGATGGATGGATTTATGGATAGCAGTGTGGATAGATGGATGGATGAAAATCGATGGATAGATAGTTGATGGATGGAATAATAGCAGTGAAAGGTCAGATGAGTTGGAGGTCTGCTTACAGTGTCTGTCAGTGTGTATTCGCCAGCACTGCAGCGTCTCTCAGGCTGCAGCGTGTTGAACACTGACCGAGCGCGTGTGTGATAGAAGTAAAGCCCTCACTTCAGCGCATGTTTTTTTAATGCGCTCTCATTGAAATTTCAGCAGATGCCTCTGAGGAAGACCTACTACTGCTCAGAGCCTTTCCACTTATAGATTACAACTTGAAGACTCCGAGACTTAGAAATGACTTTTAACTTCTTGCAGAGGGAAAGACGTCAGCAGCGTGCGCAAGTATGTGTGTGTGTGTGTGTGTGTGTGTGTTCTGAAAAAGATGTACAGAAGATTCGTATGCTGGAACTCTGACTCACATGGTGCAGATGAAAATGAGAGAGAATGATATCAATATGACAATATCAATCAAGAAACCCTGTAATCTCTGACTGATCGAGCAGCAAACAGACAGCGGTGGGCTAAAATAGACTGAAATGTATTTTAAAGTATATTAGACATGATGCCAAATTAGTCGACATCGCCCAACCCTGATTGGATCCCAGTACTGTACAGGGAGTGCAGAATTATTAGGCAAGTTGTATTTTTGAGGATTAATTTTATTATTGAACAACAAGCATGTTCTCAATGAACCCCAAACACTCATTAATATCAAAGCTGAATATTTCTGGAAGTAGTTTTTAGTTTGTTTTTAGTTTGAGCTATTTTAGGAGGATATCTGTGTGTGCAGGTGACTATTACTGTGCAGAATTATTAGGCAACTTAACAAAAAACAAATATATCCCCATTTCAATGATTTATTTTCACCAGTGAAACCAATATAACATCTCAACATTCACAAATATACATTTCTGACATTCAACAACACAACAAAAACACATCAGTGACCAATATAGCCACCTTTCTGTGCAAGGACACTCAAAAGCCTGCCATCCATGGATTCTGTCAGTGTTTTGATCTGTTCACCATCAACATTGCGTGCAGCAGCAACCACAGCCTCCCAGACACTGTTCAGAGAGGTGTACTGTTCTCCCTCCGCAGGTAAATCTCACATTTGATGATGGACCACAGGTTCTCTATGGGGTTCAGATCAGGTGAACAAGGAGGCCATGTCATTAGTTTTTCTTCTTTTAGACCCTTTCTTGCCAGCCACGCTGTGGAGTACTTGGACGCTATGATGGAGCATTGTCCTGCATGAAGATCATGTTTTTCTTGAAGGATGCAGAATTCTGAAGAAGGTGTCTTCCAGAAACTGGCAGTAGGACTGGGAGTTGAGCTCGACTCCATCCTCAACCCGAAAAGGCCCCACAAGCTCATCTTTGATGATACCAGCCCAAACCAGTACTCCACCTCCACCTTGCTGGCGTCTGAGTGGGATGGAGCTCTCTGCCCTTTACCGATCCAGCCACGGGCCCATCCATCTGGCCCATCAAGACTCACTCTCATCTCATCAGTCCAGAAAACCTGAGAAAAATCAGTCTGGAGATATTTCTTGGCCCAGTCTTGACGTTTCAGCTTGTGTGTGTTGTTCAGTGGTGGTGGTTTTTCAGCCTTTCTTACCTTGGCCGTGTCTCTGAGTATTGCACACCTTGTGCTTTTGGGCACTCCAGTGATGTTGCAGCTCTGAAATATGGCAAAACTGGTGGCGAGTGGCATCTTGGCAGCTGCAGCTTGACTTTTCTCAGTTCATGGGCAGTTATTTTGGTTTCTCCACACGCTTCTTGCGACCCTGTTGACTATTTAGAATGAAACGCTTGATTGTTGGATGATCACGCTTCAGAAGCTTGGCAGTTTTAAGAGTGCTGCATCCCTCTGCAGGATATCTCACTATTGTTGACTTTTGGGAGCCTGTCAAGTCCTTCTTTTGACCCATTTTGCCAAAGGAAAGGAAGTTGCCTAATAATTCTGCACACCTGATATAGGGTGTTGATGTCATTACACCACAGCCCTTCTCATTACAGAGATGCACATCACCTAATATGCTTCATTGGTAGTAGCTTTCCAGCCGATACAGCTTGGAGTAAGACAACATGCAGAAAAAGGGTGATGTGGTCAAATACTCATCTGCCTAATAATTCTGCACTCCCTGTATGTGGCTGGAAGATCATCCGCTGCATAAAACATGCCAGAGTAGTTGGTGGTTCATTCCGCTGTGGCAACGCCTGATCAAATAAGGTACAAAGCCAAAGGAAAATGAATGAGTGAAGGAATTTGAGATGTGTGCAGAGCCATATGATGAAGGAAGCAAACTGTACAGTAGTACAGACTAGGTTTGTTATGTACGTCGTGAGTTCACCAAAGATGCTACGGTGAAGGCTTGGCTCATGAATATTAATTAAGTTACATAATGTTCACTCCGTATAGGCCTGGCTGATTAGCTGACTGGAGGGATTTGGAAAGAAGGCTTGACTCATGAATATTGATTTCCTATGACTGCTCCGGATGATCAACATGACCAATCCAAATGACCTCATTAATATTCATGAACTAAGTCGAAAGGAGTCTATCAGGCCAAATACAGTGTATGAAAGCGCTCGAAAAAAAAATATGTAAATGAAATATGCAAATGCAGACATCAGGGATTTACGTTTTAACTGTATTTTAAGGGTTCGTTCAGGTCAGAGTCCGCCACTGGGGCGCTTAAGTTTACATCACCTTTTTGCAATGAAATCCTAATCTAATCATGACAGACTATATATCGTTGGAAAGGTCGTAGACTTCCGAATATATATATTTTATGACTTTATTTGTAACGTAGGAGGAGTTATAGATTAAAACTCCTCCAAAACATTTACTGTCACTCTACAGCCTGTGGGATCATTTACGCTTACATATTTAAACCATAATATTATAGTTTAAACATGAAGCAATCATGACAAACTATATCATTTGAAAGCGTAACATTTCTAGTTTCCATATCCAATTACTGATTTTTGATAGATGTTATTAATGACAGTTATTTATTCGTTTGCAACAAGGATACTCTTCAGAGTTTTAAAGCATTACTTTGCTACAGCAATCCACTTAAAACTGTTTTTAGATGTTTTTTAGAGGCAAAACTTAACTGAAATACCACCAAACTGCGCGTACAACTTTAAAATTTGGTGTTTACTTTACAAATATTGTCAAAAGTCTAAAGAAATAAATACGATTCATGTTTCTCAAAACAGGGGGCGCTCTTGTATGGTCACCAATGTAAACAAAATGTCAACTGGTGGTCATATTTGGTACTGCGCCCAAAAGAAATGAAAAAAAAAATAGATATCAGTTTCAAATTTGTTACATAATTTGTTCAGATATTTATCTTTGATTTTCAGTCAAGTTTAGGCTTAAACATGTTTTGAAAAATACATATTTTATATAATATAATAAAATATACAGATAAGTCCAATCTTGAATATATGCGCCAAAGTGTTGACGAAGTTGAACATGCCATTTTCACGTCTATGTTAAAAAATTGGGGGAGACAGTTAAGGGGTTAAATGTGTTAAAATGCTGTGAATTAAGTTGTATTCGGAGGCGATATCATTTTTCATGAAGGGAAAATATGGTGAAAATGAAAATAATTGCTGTTTTCGAGCAGGCTTTATATTAGGTGAAAGCCACTACATGCGTTTACATTTTATACCTGCATTTCACTGGTTTACAGTGCGGGAAGCAAGTATTGTACACATCACCATTTTTCTCAGAAAACATATTTCTAGGCGTCGTTGACTTTAATTTTTTTCCAGTTGTTGATAGCAACCAAAGAAATCGATATATGCAAATAAAGCAAATCTAATTAGTTTACAAATGAAGTTCTTTGCAATAAAATGAAATGCGCAGGGGTAAAGTATTGAACACATGAAGAAAGGGAGGTGTAGTTCGGCAGTGAAAGCCCAGACAGCAGCTGAAATCTCTCAGTAGTTCTTCAGCAAGCCTCTGCCCTTCCTCAGTGTAAATGAACATCAGCTGCTTCAGTACAACATCTACATCAGCAGGAGGAAACCAGGGTGGACATTTCAGCAAGACAATGATCCAAAACCACAGTCAAGGAGACTCTCAGATGCTTTCAGAGAAAGAAAATCAAGCTGTAGAATGGCCCAGCCAATCCCCTGAGCCGAACCCAATAGAGAATAAAAACATGAAAAAAAAAATTAACACGGAATGTTAAATAAAGCACATGTTTTAGAAGATTAAACTGCTTTTTGTTAGACTCTAACAGAAGTACAGTTCTAATTCGCGTTTAATAATACAAAATTTGCTTTACATATAGTGTGTTTACATTTGTGTACAAAAATTCCAGTAAATAATATGAGGTGTATACAAAATCTTGACTTAAGGAATTGTTTTTCTTTAATGTAAACCTCCAAAACAACACATCTATAACTTAAAGAAAAATTGCCCCAAATATTTAGGACAATTAAAGTATTCACATCAGACCAGAAAGTTTTAACAAAGGGACAATCCCTAAATAAGTGAGCAACAGACTCAGAAGTCTGATGTCATTGTCAATTTCTGTTAAAAATACTATATAAAATCTGAGTCATTTAAAAATATATATTTTTTTAATTTTATTTGTTTATTTAGGTCTGACCAAGCATACGACCATTTAATATCGTCATAAAAGTTGTTCCAATAATAAATAGAAGAGGGAGCTGAGATGACAAGATCTAAAAATAAAGACCTTATTTTAAAAAATACTTAAACATCAGTCAATAAATATGGGGACTTTGCTGTGAAGATATGAGACTTTTATTTTCTTTTTTTCTTTCTTTTTTTCAAAAATCGAGTATCAGCTGCTTCAGTCCAACATCTACATCAGCAGGAGGATGAAGATGAACCCAGGGTGGACATTTCAGCAAGACAATGATCCAAAACACAGCCGAGGAGACTCTCAGATGCTTTCAGAGAAAGAAAATCAAGCTGTGAAATGGCCCAGCCAATCCCCTGAATCGAATAGATAATACAGAATAAAGCTCAGATTTGATAGACGAGACGCACTGAAGCATCAAGATTTTGACACTCTGTTGAAGTCTGTGAGAAACTCACACCTGAGCAATGCATGAGGCTTCATTCTCCATATGAGAGGCGTCTTTAAGCTGCCAAAAAGCCTTTAATATAAAGTATTAAACACATTTAGTTTCGCACTTTCTGCTATTCCACTGTTATTAAGCAGAACAAAATTTTCAGATTTGTTTCGTCTCGTCTTATTTTTATGTTTGTATTGTTTGAGTTTTTACCAAAATCTGCTTCAATTCCATGTCAACAGCTGCTTTCGAAACATAATTCCCAGTAAAAACCATGACAGTGTGTTTAATACTTATTTCCCCCGCTGTATATGTTAACCCCTTACTTAATGATTGCCACTAAGTCAATCACACTCAAGATGATTGATTTCTCTGATGATGATAGGCTTGTTCAGGATTTACACACTGTAACAATATTAGTGCCATTGTCTTAAATTAGACTTTAAAATCACTGTGTGTAACCTTATTGTTATTATTCATTACCTATTAACATATAATAACCAATCAGCATTTATTGTTGTGTAGCAGTATTTTTAGTATTGTACAAAAATAAGATCCAAGGCTTTTAGTGTAATACTTAATATACAGGATTAAAATGAGGTCAGTCTGTATACTAGCGATATATACTGTGCTGAAGATATTTTTGAACATTCAGTCAGTGCTGTGATTGCACGCATGTAAAATGATGAAATACTGAAGATACGAAGCAAGTAGGTCGCTCAGCGGTGTGTAAATAACGTCACGTTTGACAAATTGCCTCCGCTTGCAGGTTGGTAGGAAGTACATGAAAAAAATGAACACCTACAGACAAACTCTCTGCGTTATTTTTACACTCAACAATTTAAATAACTCATTTCTGAGAGCTCGCTTCGTTTGTCTTTGCCGTGATGACAGCACATAATGTTTGACGAGTTATTTTGCAAGATGCTAGTGTTCAGCTTAAAGACTTAAAGACTTAACTAGGATCATTAGGCAGGTTAGGATCATTAGGTACGCCATTAGACAACAGTTGAAAATCAATAATTCTTGAGGGGGCTAATAATATTGATCTTAAAATTGTTTTAATGTTATTTATTCTAGCCAAACTAAAAGAAATAATAAGAAAAATACATAATAACCTCTTACACTCTGGTGCTATTTTGGGATTTCCGCCTGGATTTTGCCTACCTAATTTTAAAAGCTTCCCAAATCCACATGCAGAGGAGTAAATGCAAAAATGTGGTATAATTTTAAAGAAAACCTTTTAAATTTTCATAAAACACTGTTGAAAGTGATTAAAATAATTGTATATGTTGTCTGTGTTATCATAAACACTTAAAAAAAGAGGCGCTTTCTGTATTTTTTCTTTATAAACTCAAATTTAAAAGAGTACCTGTTAGGTTCTGTGTGGTCTAGGTTTCTGTAATTAATTTTTGGTGGTTCCTGCACATGTCAGTAATCATAAGAAAAACGAAAAATGCCTCTATCATAATCTATGCAAAAGTTATTGTATGATGAGAGGTGCTATACCTTTTTAATGTAATTTCCGCCTACCAAACTTTGAAAGTCTTCCATATCCAAATGCAGTGGTATAAATGACAAACTCCAGTGTTATTGGACAGAAAACCATCTGAATTTACAAAAGAAACTGCTGAAAGTAATAAATAATATTTGTTGTTTTCTGTTTTATGATGAACTGCTTCAACATTGGGCGCTTTTTAATTTTTTGTTCTAAAATGCATTTTTGAAAATGTGTAGATAATCCCATAAGAGAATAAGACAACTGCAGACAGTTCTGCTTGAAACCAGCAGAGAGCAGCAAACACTAGGAAAAAGAGTTTTGTCTCTACCATAGAGTATGCAAAGGTTATTGTAATTCAACTGAATATTGGGAAAATATGGCATGCGGATGGACTATTGTTTTCATATTTTCACGATTGACGGTTTGATCAAACATAATTCACTGTGTTTTGACCACATTATACATATAAAAGGAATACTTATGCACATCACCTCAAAAGAAGAGAAATAGCCTGTTTTGAAGCACTCAGCATAAGGTAAGAGATGATGTAGCATTTGTGGCTTTCTGTGCGATCTGGGGCAGCTTATTGATCATAAATATAATATGAAATAGAATATAAATAGAATATAATTCACATAAAGGAACGCTAGAATCGTACAAGGACGGGCAAGAGCTTTTATTTGAGCTGTGACTTGTACATGTGTGTCATATATGAAGCATATAAAAATATGAAAATGACAGCTCAGGTATCCAGTATTTTGTTGTGTAATTAAATGTTAATAACTTTTGTACAGTAAAATAAAAACCTAAGTGATGCATATGTGCGTAAAATATAGCTTCTACGCTTTCAAACGGAACCATTTATAGGGGTCTTGCGCAAACACAGACCTTTAAAAATGAAAGTGAAGCTGATGACGTCATAGGATCCGGTACCGGGTCTGCAGAGTTTAAGAGGTTAAAGGAATGACTGAAAATTAATTGTGTTTAATTAATGCAACTCATTTCATGAGTTGAGCTAATGTGCTAATAAAAATGAGCTAATGACATTGAGCGATTGCTTTAGGCATGTACTACCTGTTCAACAAACATTTTTGCTTCAAATCTTCTAAATCAGCGTCAGCACATTCAGAAATAACAGTTTGTTGGCAAAAGCCGCTAAACGCCACTTGCCTTTGTCAACAAAAGCCGCTATATCCTAAGAACCAATCAGAAGGCGCGAATCAAATCATATGTTTTCAATGTAGCGGCGCTGATGAGCCGGCTTTATGAAGACACTGTTTTATTCTGCTTTTGATTTAAGTTTTTAAAAGATGGAATTCGATGAACTGGATGAGCCTGTCCAACAATTGCCAACTGAATGGCAAACGAAAACGTCTCGTACCTTAAAACTCTGTGCATTATAGGGAAACGAAAACGCACTGTAGAGTCTGAAGTGTAGCATGCATTCATAACGTGCTTTGCTTTTGCGCAGTGACGCTACTTTTAGTCTGATATACATTAAACAGCAACTCGGTTTCACTAAAGACAAAGTTAAGATGGCGCTCTTGTATCCCTCATGGATGCTGTAAGGATAAACAAGACGAAAAAGAGACCAAGACCTCGAGTATGGTGAGAATTAAAAGTGTCTGAGAGACGTTCCCTTTTAGCCCAGTAGGCCCATCTCGTGTTTTATTAGCTAATGTAAGCTATTTTTAAAAAGATAAATAAAATTTATAAAACTATATAATGTATATAAACTGTGATATTGTTTACTAGGTCACCACCAGATCCATATTTTAGGCCCTGAAGCTAAAATAGTGGATGTGCAACAGTACGAGAACTCTTCTGCAGAGTTTATAAATCCAGCATAACCGATCAATACTTCATTACGCTCACTCGAGCATGCTAATAGTTGAAAAGATTGGTTATTTCGAAGAGGAGAGGTGTTTATTGTTGTAATTTTCGTGTGGATCTTGTGCTGTTCTTGTTGTTTTCTTTGAATATGGTGTGTTTGAGTCTCTCGTGTAAAACTTACACTGCTGTTTTTGGAAATAGGCTCATTTTACAGCTCCTCTAGAGTTTAACAGTTGAGTTTTACCATTTGTGAATCCATTCAACCTATCTCAGGGTCTGGACCGGAGCACTTTTAGCTTAGCTTAGCATAAATCATTGAATCAGATTAGACCATTAGCATCTCGCTCAAATTATTTACAGGATGTATTTTTGGAAGTATATCTACACTCTGCAATTTTTTGGAAAATAGGCTCATTTTACAGCTCCCCTAGAGTTGGAAACGACGGAAGCTCTATTAGCTTAGCATAAGTCATTGATTCAGATTAGACCGTTAGCATCTAAAATCTGCATTTCTCTGTTCACTGCTAAGAATGCTGTGTGTTTGTGATCTTCAGCATCGAGGCGGCTGTGGCAGCGTTCGCTCAGGCTCGTCCACCGGGCATCTATAAAGGAGACTACCTGAAGGAGCTCTTCCGGCGGTACGGGGACGTGGAGGACGCTCCCGCCGCCCCGCCGCTGCCCGAGTGGTGCTTCGATGAAGACGAGGAGGAGGATGGGGATGAAGACGGCAGCGCCAGCGCTCCGGCCTCCGAGCCCAGCTCATCTCACACCGGGCAGAGCAAGAAGAAGAAGGAGAGACTCAAACTGGTGAGATACACTTTTTTTTTATAACCACTCGGAGAAGAAAACATTTATAAGGACTAAAGATTCCATGGGAATAAGATAAGCTTTATATTAAGTGGCCTTAAAGGGCCACGAAACCCCCCAGTCTCAGCGTGGTGTTTTCACACCTCTAGTTTGGAAAAGCTCAGGAAAGTGGGTGTGTCCAGCTCGATTTAGGTGGGAGTGTCAGAGGGAAGGTTTTGCATAAAAATGGGAGTTTCCATTTGGGCACTCGCTGATTTACACAGAGGCGCAACAAACACACAGACGCAGGGGAGATGCGAGAGGGGTGACTGTGTTTACATCGACATCAGTCATCTAATTATTTGCCAAATTATTAATTTGACGACTTTAACGGCACTTTCTCTTTAATCCAGGAACATGCCCCATGACTAGGCCCACACGGAATCTGCGCGCGTTTATTTACTGGTGTAAATGTGTGTAAACGTATATTTATTCAGTTTTCAAATTAATTTCATTATTATTACTGACTATTATGAAAATATTCATATGATTTATTTTCAATACAGTTTGTAAAGTAATATTTTCTGTCTTTTAGTAGAGATTTTATACGAGAGGCTTGCTTTGTTTACCAAATAAAGTGGATCGAACTGGATTCGCATTGTAAACATTAAGTGAAGTTTGTTTACAAGCTAATTTCGAGAGGATCACGTGCTTATGATTTACCATGGCCGGCTGCACATTATCTAATCACGATTTCCCTATCATATGATTCCCCTTCTACTATAAATAACCACAGTTCCAGTCCACAGCTATCTTCGTATGGAAGAAAACCCTCCTTTCCTCCCCCTTCTCCTCCTTTTCTTAGATCGGGCGGCACGGCGGCCCAGTGGCTAGCACTGTCGCCCCACAGCAAGAACACTGCCAGTCCTGGTCCTCGCCAGGCTGGTGGGTGTTTCTGTGCAGAGTTTGTATATTCTCCCCGTGTCCGCGTGGGACACGGAGAGAATACAGATTAAACTGTATTCAGTTTAATTGTTTAATCATTACAGATTAAACAGTTCAGGCTCCGGTCTAACTCCCTTCCTCCTCTGATGGTTCCCTTTGCTGCTGCAGAGGGGGAGTTTGAGAGCTACCTAAGCTCAAGCTCCCCTCTCGCTCTACGAACGGGAGGGAGCCCTGGGCTCGAGGATCCCTTGAGCTCAGCGCTCTCTCCCGGGACAGCATGCCAAACAAGCTTATATTAAATCATCAGCTAAGTGTGAACTCTTGAAGTACAAGTTAAAAAGGTATTACCTTTTATTTCATATATTAATGTTTTAGTTATGACACTCCTAAAATCATTCCGCATAATTCCGCAGATTTTTAACAAAATACTCTGCAGAAATAGCAAAAAATGTCCACAGATTCCGTCTGGCCCTGGTCATGGCAAACGAGATGCGAGAAACTGCTAAGAGTGTGTTTTTAATGGAGTGTTTGAGACTGCGCATCGTATGAGAGAAGTAAAAACCCTCCGCATTCCGCGGTAACTCGGATGCTCTCGGTAGGTAGCATCAGAAAGCCGTGTGTGTGTGTGTAGACTATCCTGTCACAAAATGCGGCGAGAATCCTCCATGACAGTAATAGTTTGACTGCGGTGTTTACATGTTTACACTCGGAGAGCAGCATCTACAGCGGATCTTTCAGTCTATAATACTGTAGTGATGTTGCTTGCTGTAAACTCAGTAACAGTTCTAGTCATCTGACTGAGGTCTGTCTGTAAACACTGAGAGAGTACTGCTGACGATACTAACTAGCTTCACCATCTAAATAAACAAACAAAGAGCACAGATCGCGTACTAACCAAAAACAGGACAATCAACGTGAACCGCAGCCGTGTATTTTTTCAAAAGGAGAAGAGCGGCAAATCCAGATTTCACCATTTCCAGATGCGGAAAGCTCTCGGGTTCCTTACAAACATATTTCTGCTGCGCGCGCGTGAGAGTTCAGCTGCGCTCTCATAGCGGGGAAATGAAAACAAAACCTTCTCTGCAGCACATAAACACAACACTGGCGACCTGTGTCTCCAAACTATTCTTCTTCTTCCACTTGTTTTGGCAACACAGCGTGGCGTCTCTCTGCCGTCTGAACACTGTAGCAGGTAAACAATCTTCGAAGCGATCATGAATATTAATGAAGTTGCGCCTCATTCACAATAGAGCGTGCTGATTGGTTCTAACCAAGTCTTTTTCATGCATTCAGACTTCCACTCTTCATGCTGGAATACACGCATGGATCTCATCGGCGTGACGCAGCTTCAAAAATTTGTTTCAAACCAGAAGAACGAATTTGCTTGAAATAACACAAGACAACCAATTTTCGCTTTTTAGTCAATTATATGTGTCATAATAGTGTTTATAGCAGCGTGGGACACGTATATGAATGTCAACCGCTTCTGTGTTCTGGTGTTTTATGACCCTTTAACTACTATGTACTTGCAAAAAAATATACAGTTAAAATTACAAATTTTCACCCTTCTGTGATTTTTATTCTTTTATTTTATCTTTTTTATTTTCTTTGTCCAATATTTCCTGCATGATGTTTTTCAGATTCAGGAGTTTCTCACAGTATTTCCTCTAATATTTTTTCTTCAGGAGAAAGTCTTATTTGTTTTATTTCGGCTAGAAGAAAAGCAGTCTTTAATAGTTTTAAATCGTTTAAGGTCAATATTATTATCCCCTTCAGCAATATTAGCGTTGGATTGTCTCCAGAACAAACCACAGTTATACAATGACTTGTCTAATTACCCTAACTTTACCCTAATTACCCTAGTGAAGCCTTTAAATGTAATGTAAACCCACTCCAAACCCCAAGTAAAATGAGGTGCCGGATCAGATTTCAGAAATGGCGGATCTGGATCCAGCGTGTTCCGGCCCTGCTCTTACCCTTAGTTGGCTGTGAGGGAATGATGTGTAAAAGAAAGCCCCGCCCCCTGCTTAATATTCTGTTTCATATGGAAGTCCATCAATATACTGAAATAAAAGTCCTCAGCAGCTTCCTGTTCACACAGATTTTAAAGTGTATATAGAGAAGGTGTGTGTGACTGTGAGCCAATGTTGGGTAAGTTACTTTAAAAAAGTAATTAATTACTAATTACTAATTACTCAATCAATATTGTATTTAAAATACTTTTCTAATTACTGTGTCTGAAAAGTAACTTAATTACTCAATAAGTAACTTAACTAAATATTTCTTAAAATCCCTAAACCTATGGACAAATAATAAAAATTTTACTCTGTAAATAATAAATACTTAGATAAAACATACGAGTCAAACATGAAATAGTTTAGCCTTTTAGTTTTCTGAATCATCTTTATTATATTCTATTAAAAAAAAATCTATAATAATTACATGCATAATAATTTTTAGTATGCAATGTAACCTTCTTAAATATTATTCTGCATATCTATCGATCAGGCAGGATCACATCTGTCAACCCTCCCGTATTTCCCGGGATTCTCCCGTATTTTACAGTTCTATCCCCCTATTGTCCCGTAAAGCTATTTTCCCGTATTTTTAGTTGTTCTCCGACGGGTGTAAAAAAACATTAAAGAGCCGATCCTCCCCACTCGCAACCCATACCGGGGCACCCATTTTGGGTGCGTGTTTGAACAGACACATACACATAATTAATAATAATATCACCATCTAAAGAAGTCGATCTTGATGGTTAACTAATTTTGTCTTAAATGAGCATAAAACGTTAGGAAAGCAATCGAACGCCGTCATTATAACTATAGGCCTAGATGTAAACTTCTGTTATTTATAACAGAGACACCTCTGTTATTTAATGTAATCAAACAAAAAATCTAAATAAATGATTCATTCACTGCTCTTTATTCAGAATGTGTGAGTTATACAGTGAAGAAAAGATTAATACAATTTGATAACTTTTCTTTCATTCATTCATTTTCTTGTCGGCTTATTCCCTTCATTAATCCAGGGTCGCCTTTCTATTTCTTTATAATAAACGAAATTTTATTTCTAAACTATTTGCTAATGTATTCTATACATTAAAAATAAAATCCCTTATTTTCACATCCCAATGTTGACAGGTACGGGCAGGATCATGCAATCTCTACAAAAAAAGCATTATTTTTGGCGGTATTAGAATGAAAGCCCGTGCAGTGTGATCGGAAGTGGACAAAAGGCTTCAGATTTATACGGCATGTTTTTGAACTGGACTGTGTCTCTCTTGTTTACCTGTGATCCGATCGAGCAAAAGGTGTCTTATTACTCTGTAAACAGAGCAGCATCAGTCATGTTTAATTCGCCGACTCCCTCTGTTACATGCGTATCCTAGCCTTTCTCATAGTAATCTTCATACCAGCCCATGTCAGGTGCGCGATAGCCTTGAAAAAGCCGTGCGCTACAGCATGCAGACGGGCAATGAGGAAAAATACATTGATTAATACTGAAAAATACTGTAGCTATAATGTTCTTGTCTGGGAATATTTTCATTTGGTAAAACAGCCACTCGCTTCAGCTGAGTCCGACATCTTCGTTGCATCTTCCGCTTTATGACTAGCAGCAAACTGGCGCGCGGCGCTATCACATGCATCTGCACTACGATGATTTTAAAGCGCCAGAGTTTACTTTTACCTTTAGAACATAAATTAATAAAATTGTGTAAGATTATTCAGCGAGTTTAATTATTTTACAATGTAACGCAAGTACATTATAAGTAACTGTAATTAAAATACCTAAAAATGAACAGTAATTAGTTACTTTATTTTTCAGTGGAAAAGTCATTTAATTACAGTAACGCGTTACTTAGTAATGCGTTACACCCAACACTGCTGTGAGCTCATTAGTATTCAGGCACAAGAAGAACAAAATATATATCAACTTCACTGATATGGATAAGACTCTTGACTGGGAGTGTATCAGCTGTGCTGTGAGCTGGAGTGATGGTTTGAGGTGTGTGTGTGTGTGTGTTTTCAGGGCGCTGTGTTTCTGGAAGGCGTCTCTGTCAAAGGAGTCTCTCAAGTCACAACGCAGCCCAAACTGGGAGAAATCCAGAGGAAGTGCCAGCAGTTCTCAGAGTGGGACAAGTGAGTGTGTGTGAGAGTGTGTACGTGTGTTAAAATGTTTCTGTATTAGTGTGTATGTGTGTGATTAACACGTTAGTCTGTGTTAGTGAGAGAGTATGTATGTGTGTTATCGTCTGTTGCTGTGTGTTAATGAGTATACATGTGTTTCTATATGTGAATGCGGTTATCATGTCCTAGTGAGTGTGTATTGTATGGACAACCCAGTGGGGACCTAAAAGGATAGCTCAAGCTAATAGATAGTTCTGTCATCCTTGACTCTGCTTTGCACACAGACTGATGGGGACTAAATGGAGGTCCCCATGGGTGAACATGCTTCTAAATCACACACAATGAGCTGAAGATGTAAACATGCAGAACGTTTGCTGGGTTTATGAGTCGTAGATGTCTGTGAACAGTCCCTACTGGGATATAACCGTGTGTGTGTTTTGTGTGCGGGTGTGTTTTTTCCCAACTCTAAACATGTGTGCCTGATATGTCAAGTCATTGAGTGAGGATTGCTCTCACTCATGTGTGGACATCAATTAAAGCACATCAGCAGTGTGTCCCATTATCACGGGTGTTTCATGTGCTTGTCTGTCAGATCTGGGTTTCCTGGGGCTCAGCCGGTATCGATGGACCGCAGGAACATTCGTATGCTGGAGCAGAACGGGTATAAAGTCAGCTGGAAAGCAGACGGCACACGGTGAGTGTAGTGACGACACAGACACCTACAGTCGCACACCACACAGACACCTACAGTCGTACACGACACAAACACCTACAGTCGCACACGACACAGACACCTACAGCTATACATGACAGACACCTACAGTCGCACACAACATACACCTAGTCACACACGTCACCTACAGCCGCACATGACACAAACACCTACAGTCGCACACAACATACACCTAGTCACACACATCACCTACAGCCGCACACCAGACACCTACAGCCGCACACGACACAAGCAACTACTGCTACACACGACAGACACCTACAGTCACACACAGACACCTACAATCACACACCCCAGACAACTACAGTCGCACGACACATACACCTACAGTCGCACACGACACAGACACCTACTGCTACAGACAACAGACACCTACAGTCACACACAACAGACACCTACAGTCACACACAGCAGTTACCTACAGCGGCACACGACACAAAATCCTACAGCTACACATGACAGACACCTGCAGTCGCACACAACAGACACCTACAGTCACACACAAGTCACCTACAGCCGCACACGGCACAGACACCTACAGTCACACACAACAGACACCTACAGTCGCACACAAGACACTTACAGCCGCACACGGCACAGACACCTACAGTCACAAACAACAGACACTTACAGCTGAACATGACACAAACACCTACAGCTACACACGACAGACAGCTACAATCACACACAACACAGACACTTACAGCGACACATGACACAAACGCCTTTAGCTGCACACAACACAGATACCTACAGCTACACAACGCATAAATGCCTACAGCCGCACACGATAGCCGCAAAGGACACAGACACCTACAGTCGCACACGACACATACATCTACAGTCACACACACCACACAGACACCTACAGTCACACACCACACAGACACCTAGTCACACACAACACACACCTACAGTCACACACCACACAAATATCTACAGTCACACACACCACAGAAAAATCTACAGTCACACACCACAGACACCTACAGTTTCACACTACACAAATACCTAGTCACACAAACCACACAAAGACCTACAGTCACACACCACACAGACACCTACAGTCGCACACGACACAGACACCTACAATCGCACACAACAGACACCTACAGTCACACCCGTCAACTACAGCCGCACACGATACAAACACCTACAATCACACACGACACACCTACAATCGCAGACACCTACAGCCGCACACGATACAGACACCTACAATCACACACGACAGACACCTACAATCGCACGACACCTACAGCCGCACACGATAGACACCTAGTCACACACGACAAGACACCTACAATCGCACACAACAGACACCTACAGTCATACACGACA